>WWET01009892.1:8069-20282 GCA_011038615.1 Limnodynastes dumerilii
GGGGTAGTGAGGACTGAGAATTGGGAAAGGTAGATTGATGCAAAGAAGATGTAAAATGATAAAACAAACAATAAATCCAATAAAATCCAATCTATATTGAAAAACCATTTGTCCCCATCCACCCCATAAGGCTTCCTAAGGTTGAAAATAAGAGTATGAGGCTTCCAATACTTAAAATTGGTAAAACAATCTGATATTTCTCAAAACTGAAGCAAAAATAAAATGGCAGTAGGGAGTTAGCAGTCTTAGGGAAAAAAAGCTGATACCGTTAAAAGCCTCATAGTCCAGGGGGATGAGAAATAGGTGAGGAGGTTTGGTCTGAAGGGTCTAGGAACTCTGGGGTGACCAAAGACCAATCCACTAGAGAAGAGCTTGTGCCTCTTGTAGTGTAGTCGCAGATAGCTGTTGATTCTGGTGCCACAGAAAAAAGATGAAAAGGGAATGTCATGGTCCGCGGCATGTGCCGCACTTACCCCGTCCACCGGCTGTCTGCTGTGTGGGGTCCGGCGCTGTCTTCTTCCGGAGTCTGCCACTATTACAGTGACAGACTCCGATACTCACCATACAGTTACAGGCGTCTGTTCCCGGCGTCTCCCACGTGGATTCTGGCGGCAGATGCGGCGGTGCTTCAGTCTATGGGCGCCGCCATCTTGGATTACCCACGTTACAACCGATCGCCAATCATACTCATATTCTCCGGTCCTCCAGCCAATCGGGAAGCAGGGCGCACTATTTAAAGCCTTCAGACCTGCTGTTCAGTGCCAGAACAACTAGGTCTCCTAGGTGCCTGGTACTCCTGATCTTGCTCTTGCAGTTGGTCCAGTCCTGTCGGTCCGGTCCTGTGGTCCAGTCCAGTGGTCCAGTCCTGTCGGTCCAGTGGTCCAGTCCAGTCGGTCCAGTCCAGTGGTCCAGTCCTGTCGGTCCGGTCCTGTGGTCCAGTCCTGTCGGTCCAGCTCTATGGTCCAGTCCCGTCGGTCCAGTCCTGTCGGTCCAGTCCTGAGGTCCAGTCCTGAGTTCCAGTCGGTTCAACCCTGCTGTCACCAGCTCTGCTACTCCGGTTCCGCTGATTCCAGCCCTGCTGACTCCGGCTCTACTGTACCTGCTATCCGGATCCACTACCCTCAACTCCACCTCCAGCTCCACATTACTCCAATCCGGATTCCTCTACAGCATCTAGTACCCCGGTTCCACCTCTCCATCCTCCGCATAATTACCCAGAGACTCTGGCTAAACCGTCTCCCTTGGACTTTACTCACTGTTCTTGCTAACTTGGACTGTTGCTACGTTTCCCCATTCTCCTTTGTGTATAATTGCTACATGCACCAAACCCCTATTAAACCTGCAAGTTTCCTATTCACGCCTACGCATCAACTTACTCCCTTGGTACCTGAAAAGGGTCCACAAGATTTGGAACCCGTGACAGGGAATCCCCAGTGATATCTGATATATTATATGTTATATTCCTGTAGAATGGACTTGACTCCTCGCAGGTTGTGTCTCCATGCTAAGGTAGACGGTGAGAGATATGATAAATCTGCATAGTTGCATCTTTAAGTATTAGAGATGGAGGGCCTGATTCAGAGGCTGAAAATAAGAACTTAAAGTTACACCTGGGCAAAACCATGTTGATTTCAGGGGGAGTCAAGTTAATTTTATTCTATGCATGCAGGGAGAATGCTTTGCTTTTACTTATTGCACACAAATACCTGATCAGCTTCAATTTTAAACTGCTAATTAGATTTGAGCTGGGAAACATCACCTTTTCACTATAATACTGTTGCAACAAATGAAATTTGACTCCCCTGAAATCAACATGGTTTAGCCCAGGTGTAACTTTAAATTCTTATTTTCAATCTCTGAATCAGGGCCGGAATCTTTCTGGCCTCTTGCAAGATGGTTTCTTTGGCGTTAAAATAGTGTGGTCGTAATATAACATCTCAAGGTGGTCTAGCTTTCAAGGCTCGATGGGCTCTATCCAGCAGTAGGTGGTCTTCCGGCAGTTCTGGTGCCAGCTGGAAAAACAATCGCTTGAGATAAGGAGTAAGATATAAGAATTCCACTGACTCCGGAATACCTCTAAGACGACTGTTATTACGTTGATTGTCTAGATCTTCTTGCCATTCCTAAAGTTGTTAGTTCCTTGCATATCTGGTAAATGCCTTCATATGTTGTTGCCTGATAAGCAACCACATCTTCCACTCTTCTTTCCAGATGGTTTGTATGGGTACCAATAGCCGATATCTCTAAATGGATAGAGTGGAGTGCATGTTGGACTTTGGTATGTATTTTTTATTTTATTTTACAGTATAGAACAGATAGAACAGTTTAGTTTGTTACTGGTTTATGGCAGTGTGCTGGGGCTATTTTTCCCTTTGTTTCTTTGGCTAGCAAATTAACCCCTGCCTTTCACGCGCCTTTTACATTTACCTATAAATTGATTGAGCAACTTCCATTCTGTGTTTATTATGTATAGAAGCCTGCAGATTCTTTAGTTCTTTGAGCAGAGAGCCAAGGTCCTTTCTGGTGACTTGGGATAAGTCCTCCTACTCGTAGTCTGAATCTTCCACACTATGGGGTGATTCTTCCCTGGAGGTCCTAGAAGATTGAGTCATTTTGTTAGGGTAGTATTGGTGAATGCCCTTTCAGTGCTGTTTATCACTTTATGGCATGACAGAGACAGGTAGGTCAGAGGGAGTAGGATTGGAAACACACCAATAATGCAGTGCAGAAATGAAGGTATTGTAAGTCTGCCCAGGTTTAAAGAGCTTATATCATATTTAGATAGTGTCCCCGGTCCCTGAGCCCGCAGGGAGTTCACATTTCAGACCACAGGATGAAATAGCACGCAAATGGAAAGTCCGGGGTCAGTACTATAAAAATTCCTGGATACAAGATCTGGAACTTATGATTGTTTTCTTTTAACAGTTAGCACTTGTCTCCAAAAACAGATTGCTTTAATATATAGAAATGCCAAAAAAAAAGGGATCACATAGACATGACCCCTAAGTCAGCCTCACAGCACGCTCCTGGACCCGCTAACTAAGAAAAACCGGAACCTGTCCCTGAATAACAAAGATAACTAGCGGTCTCACGACCTGCGCTTCATCTATTACCAAGGCATGTATGCTGTCCCTTGCCTGCAGATTGTAATCGGGTCCAATGAATGTTTGAGCGGCATTAAAGTCGTCTGGGGGCACGACCGCCGGTGCACATGGACGGGTGCACAGTCCGACGTACGTTTCACCTGATGTTGGCTTTTTCAAGGAGCTGTACAGGTATGTGGTATGGGGGTGGTTTTTAAACCCATGTTTTCCAATCACAGGAAAGCATCCTCTAATTACCATTACTGCCACCTGCATATTGTGTTTGGAAGAAAAAGACACAGTGGGCCTGATTCAGAGATCCGGAACTAACGATAGTTCCGTGCGTATATTTAGGGTCGGATTGATTTTGCATAGACTGCGCATGCGTAGTAATAGTGCAACGCCATGTACGTTGAAGTTAAGGTCGGAAATGCCTTAAGGTCGGACTTGTGAATCGGGCGGAGACTAATGCGACCCTAAGTGCGGCGGAAATATATGGACCTAAGCATAGAAATGGGAGGGGGAGGCATTTAGATGAGGGAAAGTGGGCGCGCTTACAGAGATGGGCCCTAAATATACGCAACTAATACACATAGGGTCGGAAATGAGTGCGGCCAGTTAGGGCAAGTCTATGGAGGTGGAAGTTTAGGTCTGGCCAGAGGATGTGAGGGGAGTGACTGTTTATTCTGGTGGGTGTAACCTGTTCCGACCTGCCACTTAAATGCGTATATTTGCGGCCCGATCGCCGATGGATTTCTGAATCAGGCCCTATGTATCATTGTATAGGAGCTCAGTGATACATTGACAGAGCTCTGGGCTTGGATAGAAAAGGTGTCACAGTTTCTAATCTGGTTAGGTTTGGATGTTTATTTCCCTACGCCCTGTTTTTGAATTAGACATTTATATATTTCTTTGATAGTCACTATATAATATTATAGTAAATTTATCCTAAATCTATTGTGGATATTTTTTGGATCCTTTACCCCTCCACCAATATGTTGACACTGTTTATTATTTATGCATATACAACAATGATGTGTTTTGTTTCAGTTCTTTTTTCTTCCACTATTTAATTTACTCATATCAATGTACCTTTATATACCTTTTATGGAGTATATCCTACATTATGTTAAAGAAGTATTTTCTTGGAATTTATCTTATACTGACTTTTCTATTTGCTGCATAGTCTTAATACTGTGTCTTTTTCTTCCAAACACAATATGCTGGTGGCAGTAATGGTAATTAGGAGATGCTTTCCTGTGATTGGACAACATGGGTTTAAAAACCAACCCTATACCACATACCTGTACAGCTCCTTGAAAAAGCCAACATCAGGTGAAACGTACGTCAAACTGTGAACCCCCGTCCGTGTGCACCGGCGGTGGTGCCCCCAGATGACTTTAATTCAAACATTCATTGGACTCGATTACAAGCTGCAGGCAAAGGACAGCATAAGCGCAGGTCATGAGACCGCTAGTTATCTTTGTTATTCAGGGACAGGTTCCAGTTTTTCTTAGTTAGCAGGTCCAGAAGCGTGCTGTGAGGTATTATATAAGCACTGATTTTCTCTTTGCTCGTATTTGTATTCACATCCTGATTAGGAAAATATAAATATTTTGCCTAAATGTTCAATGTCTTGTGATATGAATGTAAACACTGTCTATTTGTTTGCATTTTCTTTTAAAACTTTGTACTATTAAAATTCAGTAGTTATTTTTTTTATATATTTGTGTCTTGGAGATTTACTTGGTGATTTTACTAAGATTAGTGCACCATTAAATACCTGACTTAGGGGTTACGTCTATGTGATCCTTTTTTTTGGCATTTCTATAGGATTTTTTCAGCTATACATAGGTTGTACCTCCCGGACGGGGGAGTAATATCTTATTTGATGACAACTAGTAGTGTTGCCCTTTTTCCTGTGATGCTTTAATATATAATAATGTAGAAAAAGTTAGAACTGTGAACTGCAGTGAGCAAAGACCACCACAGGGTGGCAGCAGACAACAGTGAAAGGCTAAAATAGGTTATAATACTAGCTCAGGTATATGCAAGCCTGTGGCCAATTGTGAAAAGTAATAAAGGCTAACAAAGTATTATAAAGTCTCAGAAATGTGACTAAGTGCTCTGAGTATAGAGATACTTGTAAAATAATTATGAGGAAAGTAGTGAGAGCAAATGACTTCTTGCACTTCTCAGAGGGAAAGTAATATGGGATCCTCTGTTACCAGCTTCCCTATCAGCGGTAGCAGTGTCCCTGCACACTAATCAGCTTGGGCTGCTTTCAAGGGGCATTTATTTGAAGAAATAAGAGCTGGGCTTAGAGGGGCACCACAGTGTCCAGGGGCTCATCTTTTTAACTATTCAATAGTGGTGAGCGGGGTCAGCCGACACACTGAAAGTCTCTCTTTCGAAGATTCTGTAAAGCAGGCTGATGGTGGCGCTACCACGTGGGAGTACAGAGTGTTGGAGGCAAATGGACAGGGGAGTCCTCAGCACAGAACTTCCATAGTACAGGTCCGGCATCCCAGCCACTAAGGAGGTGTTGTCACTCACCGAGCTCAGCGCTGGTCCGGAAACGGACCACGCCGGACCAGAGACACAGGCCCTGATTCAGAGATTGAAAATAAGAACTTAAAGTTACACCTGGGCTAAACCACGTTGATTTCAGGGGAGTCAAATTTCATTTGTTGCAACAGTATTATAGTTAAAAGGTGATGTTTCCCAGCTCAAGTCTAATTAGCAGTTTAAAAGTGAAGCTGATCAGGTATCTGTGTGCAATAAGTAAAAGCAAAGCATTCTTCCTGCATGCATAGAATAAAATTAACTTGACTCCCCCTGAAATCAACATGGTTTTGCCCAGGTGTAACTTTAAGTTCTTATTTTCAGCCTCGGAATCAGGCCCACAGAGTCTAACCCCAAACCTGGTATTTACCAGAGCCCCTGATGGTGGGGATAGATTTGGCTGCAGGCAAGGGGCAGGTTGCGGCCCTCTGACCAAGCACACAGACACAGAGACGGTGAGGCGAGATCCACGGAGAGTAGGAGTAGTAGTTGCAGAGAGTGGAGATAATGCAGCTGAGGCTGGATAATATGATATAACTGGAGCTGTGCTGGAAACAGGAGACACAGCAGTGCTGAGGCCATAGATGATGAGACACTGGAGCTAGACACAGGGAGAGGCAGGAACCAGTGGAAGGTAACTGGAAGTACGATGAGACACAAATCAGCAGACATAGACAATCTGTTGTTCTGACAGGGAAGTGATGTCAGGCAGGCCTTAAAATAGTGCAGGTGAGTGAGGAGTTCAGCAAGGCAATCAATAGCATCTGTGATATACCTGCAGCAGAAGTGCACACCAGCAGTGTTTGAACTGAAAGGAGTCATGTGACTAGAAAAAGGTAAACAAAGGAACTATAACATGCAGAGAGCATAGTGGATACTGCAGAATTATGACAGGTGTCCGAAAAGATGTTGAGCGTGGGAGGTGGAGACTTTAGAGAGGGATCCCTGATCCTCTCCCCAGGTTAGAGCAAGGGAAATTAAGCCATAGGCCAGATGGGTCCTCCGGTCAGTTAGGTCCGATTCTCCTGGCTATGGAGCAGCTCTGGGGGTCGGGTCACCGCTGCACCAGGGAAGATGTGCATCATGGTTGGAGTCAGGTATGCCTGTTTCCGGTGTATGGGAGTGAGGTTTGGGGTAATAGCAGACGGCTTTAGCAGGCGGAACGGAACAAAGTTCCGTCTGATTGTTTATGCGCTAGGGTTACTAGAGTAACCCTAGCATAACATCTGCGCCCTCCAGTGAAGTTAGGTCACTTACGCACCTTGCGTGTGTAACTTACCTAACGTTACTAATTGTGAATCCGGTCCAGTGTGTAAAATACCGAACACAATTAAAAAGGATTTAAATGGATAAAATGGATTTTCCTCTTTAAGACACTTTCCTCAAAAGGCATGAATATTGATTTAGAAATCCAGAGCACACTATAACAGGTCATGGGGACCACTAGTATTTTGATCTATTTAGGTGATGCATATAAGTTAAGGATCAGAGACATTTAGATAGGGACCCCCCGATAAGACCTTATCCCCTCATCTTCCTGATTAATGATATGGACCATACCCTATAGAACCCCACCACCACTACACGGGGTGGGCACACACCCCAACATATTAGAAATGGTTATACACAATGGGGCTGATCCAGACCTACGCCAGCGGGCAGCAGCGTAAGAAAAGCCGCTCTGCACAAGTGGCGGCCAGATGTTGGCCAGCGTAACTACGGCAATGCCCGATCGAAGACCGTAGTAGCAGCATAGTAACGGCTGAGGGGCCATCCCCCGCCGTTACTATGCAAAGCTTAGTGTAGGTAGGCGGGGGCGAAGTAGTTTAATGAGGGAGGGAGGAGTTTTAGTAAACACGCTTCTGTCCCAGCGTATTTACCCTCGCTTACACCGGCTGAAATTAAGGTAGCCTCGATGATTTCTATTACTAAGGAATCTGCTTCACCACTTTGACCAGCATTTGTGTTCCTGCTGGATATGCTGACATACATTGATTTTGTCTGTTTCAGCATGTGAGGGGAAGGCTGCTAGTGATGACAATTCATGTTGAAAAATAAGTTTAATTTTGCAGCTAGAATTGCACATAGGATATTCCTTACTAAGTTGCCTGTTCATGGACACTAGGCCCAGGCTGCTGAGTAAGAGGGTTTTTACCTAAAGAGGTATGCTGGTCTGATATTACTTTCCTCACAATGCTGAAAAGTCTTTCACAGGATGCATTGCTGTGAGGTATAAGGCAAATAAACTTAGCAAGCCTGGAAAGCATCAAACATCTGAAGTTCCCGTTCACTGGATCCTTCAATTCTGAAGCTATTTTCCAGAATTCTAATAAAACAGAAAAGGTCTCCGGTGCTGATGTATTAGCTGTGTGGAGGAGTTTTGCTAGCTTCCCAACCAACAACTGCTAAATAAATATCACAGCGAATAAAAATGTTATAACTGGATGAATTCACTAACAACCGAGTAGTTTAACACAATTTATTAAATCCACATAACTAAAAGAGCACCATAAAACAAATAAAAATATTGTCTCCAAAAAATATAATGCTGGCCCTAATTGTCCATTATATTGTCAACTCCAGCATGAACTGCAGGCTGCACAGACCTCAGCATTATTTCTCTATATAATGCACCATATTCACACTTAAGTAAGAGTTGAATTCCATGCATATTTTTCCGTGGCAATCAACTGCTCATGCTCAGTAATAAAATATATATACCCACAGGATAAAGGCCAACAGATTCATAGACACGGTCGGCAGACTTAGTATTGATTTACGCACCAGCACAGAAAGAGTCCCGCATGTGTGGCTAAAGAAACAAGACACATGATGCAAATGAGCACAACATGGGTTACTAATATACAGTATGGGGTGTTCCTCTCAACATATGAGAGATTCACAAGGAGTGCCTTGCATAAAATAACATACACACGGGAAAAGTTAAGGTAGCCCTCAACCACCCTTAAGTCTAAAAACCCTGTATTGCTAGCCACATTTACTAAACTGTGGCGGGAAAGGAAA
The DNA here is from genome assembly GCA_011038615.1 of Limnodynastes dumerilii. NCBI lineage: Eukaryota > Metazoa > Chordata > Amphibia > Anura > Limnodynastidae > Limnodynastes > Limnodynastes dumerilii. Next base: position 16,742 of record WWET01009892.1, read on the forward strand.
AGTGGAGATGTTGCCCATGGCAACCAATCAGATTCTAGTTCTCACTTTTCTATTACAAACTAGAAAATGTCAGCTAGAATCTGATTGATTGCTATGGGCAACCTCCACTTTTCCAAACCCGCAGCTTAGTAAATCTGGCCCTAATTGTCCTCTCTCACTGAATACAGCCCTCACCTGCTGTTTCTAATCAAGGAATGTGTGTGTTTCATTAACACAAATAAAGGCTCAACTTTGTAAATCTATGTTGTTTCCATTTTGTGCAAGACTCTAACCGTGTAAAGGTAGGCTTGTATTTTGCATTGCAAAATTTTATATAATAATTTTTTTTTTTTACTAGTCTTTTCTCATTGCAATCTTGTTTGTTTATAGTTTTAAATTTAATTTCTTTTTGGTGTTTGCTTTATCATTTTTTTTTTTACAATTTGTGTTTTATCTTTAACTCTCTTGTATGTAGTGGATTATTATATTCATAAATAGAGGCAGTTTATGGTTATGGTTAATTACCATTATGTTTTTATATTATATTTTGTTGTGGTTTTTTTATTTAAATCCTAACAAATGTTAATGAGCTTATGTGTTGTGTATTTGGATTTATATGAGACACACATTGAGACATATAATTGCATAAGATTGTTGCCCAGCAAAACACTTCATCAGGCAACATGTTTTGCATGCCAATTACAATGTGTTTTGCTATACTACAGTGACTGAGTAATGCCATTAAGAGTTGTGCCTTCCTGTCTTCTTTTTTTATTTTGCTTAGCTGTCTTTCATGGTCTCACAGTAAATAGGGTTACTTTTGACTTAGCTGCTCATGCTTCTGTCGGAATGTGTTCCAACAGTACTGTTAGAGTAAATACAAAGAAGGGAGGTATTGGTCCGAAAGGGGATGTAGAGAGTGATCAATTAAACATATAAATTAAAATTATATTAAAAAGGATCACTATGAAAGAGCACTGCAAATCAAACTCTCGGGTCTGCTCTACCCAGCACATGAAAAAAAAAAGAAAAATGTATTAGGAGCGCTAATCAATTGCTAAATACTCTAAAGAAAAATTGGCTCCTGTTATAAAGTTAGATTCATTTATTATAACAGTAACTATGATACACATAAAACATTCATAAAATCATAAAAAATAATCCTCCCAAATAAAGTAATGTATATACAATTCCAAGAAAGCTGGTAATCCATTGTACTGTAATATATTATTATTATTATTATTAGTTGGATCAAATAGTTAATAACTATGATACATCAGGCTTGTGATGAAGTATAGATCCAATATGAGCGATGGAATAAGGCAAAATAGTGAGCAGAGATGGTATAGGTGTCCAGGACTTGGTATCACTACTTCCGATACAAATTGAGTGTCCAATAGTACAGTTCCAGGCACAAGCGTGCTATTTGAGTGCACTACAGAAATACTGCTCAGAGGTTCTGTCTTGATATAGTGTTGTTCACAAATAAGTAAAGGATCACTCACATGAGCCTGCAGGCACAAGATAAAGTCTGGCAATGAGGCAATGGAGCCACAGGGCTTCCCAGGAGCCGCATGGCAAAGGACAGTAAATATGCAGCCTGTAGGAATGGAGATTTACACAGCCCGATATTAGTCCAAAGGTATGAATCAGATGACAAACAGCTGTAGATAAAAGGCAAATAAATGTGGCAATGGAGGACAAAGTTTAAAAAAAAAACCTTGACGAGTTTCATGTGCTTGCGATTTCTTTAGAAGGAGTGGGTTGGCAGTTCATCCATGTGTGTTTAAATAGTCCAAATTGATTAGTCAATTATGTTACACCTGTAGATCATGGGTGTCAGAATTACATGGGGAGCACATATATTTGTTTGCAACAACAACAAACGCAGCAAAATGTTCAAGCACAGCAGGGGCCATATTTACTAAGCTGTGGATTTACAAACAGTGGAGAGTTTGCCCATAGCAACCAATCAGATTCTAGTTGACATTCTCTAGAATGCAATAGTTAAATAAGATCTAGAATCTGATTGAATGCTATGGGTAAAGTCTCCACTGTTTCTTAACTTAGAAATAAAACGCTGACTAACTTGATTCAGCACAGACCTTAAAGTGCAAAATGATAAATATGGCTTAGCAGTTTTGTAGAACATTATTAACCCACACTGAACAATTGTGATTGCAGTAAATTAGCTATATCCAAAAACAACAAACTTACACAGCAAAATGTTCAAGCACATTTACTAAGCTGTGGATTTACAAGCAGTGGAGAGTTTGCCCTAGCAACCAATCAGATTCTAGTTGACATTCTCTAGAATGCAATAGTTAAATAAGATCTAGAATCAGATTGGTTGCTATGGGTAAAGTCTCCACTGTTTCTTAACTCACAGTTTAGTAACTATGGACCCAGGACACTTGGACCAGATTAACCCTTACTGCAACACTGATTCCACAACTGTAGGATGTTTACATTAGACCAAAAAACTAAATTTTGTGTGTTTTTGGTAATAAATGGTACACAGGTGTCAAGGTGCAAACACACACTATACTATAGATAGTTTGAAAGAGGATTATCCAACTATAAAAGCAACTATTGTTGCCTTTAACATAGTGAAGTCTGTAGCTAATCATAAGGTATACCTATATATGGCTTAGGCAACCTGTGCCTCTACAGGTGTATTGAAAGTACAAGGCCATGCAGGCTTGGATTGCACAAACATAGATGATAGGTGACAATGCATTCTAGGAGTCATAGTTTGACAATACCAGTAAAGACACAAGGTTGTCCAGACATATGACGTGGTTTGGATGTCAAAATGTGAAGAAAAATGTTGTCACTCACAATCCTAATAAGAAACCTATGTTCAGTCAGGTTGAAAATGAAAGATAATCTTAGAGTTCCTAACATGTCTAATAAATGTTGGGCAAAAAGTATAAGATTGAAATACATTGAAGACGCGTATTTCATTATGTTCAATAAAAAAATGATTATTAGAATAATACACTTGGACTGAAAAACATGATTTTATTGAACTTTAAAATATTTAATCATAACATAACATTCATGTGTGCCAGACAACATTATTTTAGTCATAAACAAAGTACAAAAAGAAACTAAGGATGAAGAATAAATGTAGAACAGTAGCATAACAAACAACACATTTATTGTTAGCAATAATACCAAACATTATTATAGAAGAACATTATAATAATTATTATTCTTACAGTATTATAGATTATTATATATTATTATTAGAACATTATTATAGAAGCAGACATGAAATATAGGTTAATAATCATTCCATGAAAAAAAAACCTCACAACAAATATACTTTAAACATCTTTTACAAGGATAACTAACATACGGCCCTAAAACTACGTCCTTAAGTGACAATGAAATTCTAACGTCTTTTTTCACAAAAGGCTGCATTTCTACACACGGATATTAAGGGCCGCATTATTACGCTCGTATTTACAGGTTCGGAAGCTTACACCCTCCTCGGTGGGCGTGCTGTTCAAATTTATGTCCTCTCACTGCATTGCATGTGGAAATATACTATACG
>WWET01009895.1:1861-23613 GCA_011038615.1 Limnodynastes dumerilii
CCGTTATCTCCACTTCTATTTAACTTAGCTCTTGACCCACTACAACATTTTCTGACCTTCAAAGGAATCAATATTGGTAATAAAGTAGCTAAGATCACAGCATTTTATATATTTCATATATTATATATATTATTATATATTATATATTTCAGATCCCAAACACACTCTACTTGAAATCTTTAAAATTATAGATGAGTTAGGGAAAATCTCTGGGTTTGTTATCAATAAAAGCAAATCTGTTGCCCTATGGTTAGGATCAGATACACAGACAATTTCACATTCCATGGGCTAAACGCTCGATCACATATCTGGGCTTACAATTACCTAAAAACCTACATCTCCCATACAAGTCAAATCTTGGTAAATTATTCTGGAAACTTGATATCTTAATGAAGAAATGACAAAACCTATCCCTTTAATTTACGGGTAAAGCTAGCCTGATTAAAATGATAATATTCCCAAAATTACTATATCCCCTCTAAATGTTACCTATAGTACTAACGCCAAAAGATGATAAACTGTTAAATAATAATTTTAGGAAATTTATCTGGGGTGGAAAAAGGGCTCGAATAGTGCAGCAGCCCATGGTAAATGGTGGGATTAATTTCCCAAACTTAAAGCCATATAATTTTGCTAGCCAACTTCGGATTATTAAAGACTGCCTGCACTATAAAGAACACTATTCTAATACTCCCTTAGAACAGACTTTTATGCCAGATACATCTTTAATAGCCTATTATACATTGGACAACATGGAAGCGCATTAGAAAGTTAAAAGGTTTGCACTGCCAGCAATCTCTCTTTCTTCCTTTTATGCGCAATCCAGAATTTCAGCAGAAGGCAGGATTCCCTTTTACTAGATGGCCCCCGAACAATCTGCTATCTATTAAAGACCTTTTGAATGTTAACACTAAATCACTGTTAATGGTCGCCCAAATCACTGAGAAATATAACCTTCCAAATACCCACATTTTTGCAGTGCACCAAGCATGACATTATGCCTCCCAAGTGATCAGGCAATTCACTGAGTCCGAATGTCAAAATGACTTGGACCACATGCTAACCCAAACACCAGACGTAAGAGGTGCCATATCTTCTCATTACAAATATCTTAGAGACACTCTGAATTATGAATTCACGTTACATGGTATTCATCATTGAACTACCATATTTCCTAATTTAAATATGGAGGATTTGTTGGGAACTCTTAGATTCTCGATTAATGCTCTAAAAGCAAGCACATACACAGAGATGCTCTTAAGTGTTTTCCATAGAGGATATCTTTCCCCACAGACATTTCCAAATGGGACTCTCTGAGTCCTCTAAGTGTCTTAAATTTGAAAATAATGTAGCTACTCTCTATTATTGCTTCTGGGAATGTCTTCAAATTCGAAGGTTTTGGAGGCAGATACATGGCTATAATAAGGCACCAATTATCAATAGAAATATCACTTACCACCAACCAACCAACCATGACCCTTTTCCGTGAAAAATTATTTTACCTTTTTCATATGGAATAGTTGGAGACTACACTTTCCAAGGAAAAAGGGCGGCTCATTTTTTTAACATCATGTCACAATACATTGATACACTAACACCCACTATCAGGCTTCAAATACATACATGTTTTAGAAATACTTCATGGTATGAGACCTTATTTTTGCTAGGAGACCCACCCATACGACTTGATATGGGTGCGGCGATAAATGAGTCCAGTCATTTTGTCACTAACCTTTATGCTCGGAGGACCTTAACTTCTATAATGTAATTAGACTTTACTGTATGTTGCTTTTTATTCAAATTCTTAACTGTTCTTTATTCCTTATTGTATATAAAAATAACTACTAAAGACAATGGGCCTGATCCATAACAACGCTTCGAAGCGAATTTACGCGTGGCGGAGACGTAAAATCGCTGCTTAGAACGCAATGCGCACCATAGAAAATACGCACATTCACGTAGCGTAATTGTGAACGTATGGGCCATGTAAATACTTACGTGTGGGCGTGCCAAATTTACGTTACTCCAAAATACGTCTGAAATACGTAAAGTAGGCGGGGGGTGGTATTTAAAGTGTACAGTATGGGCGTGCTTAGCTGCGTAAATTCGTTCAGCCCATACATACGTGTGCGTATGACAGCGGTTACGTGTGAAAAAGTTAAGGTAGGGTTTGGGAAGCGTATCTTGACAAAATACGTCCGTGCAAGGGGTGTGCCGAGGGGAGTGTAGCGAACTTACATGCACGAAAATACGCTCCATGAATAAACGTACGGCACACGTAGTTCTGGATCTACCCCAATATGCCCACTGTATGCCATATATATTTCTACCACTAAAATTACTAGGGTATGATATAGAAACAATGTATGTTCTATGTGATATTATCATTACAATTATGGCTACGAAGATTATTCAGTGTATGATGTTTAGTCATAATATATCCTCTTCCACATTTTGTATGCCAAGTATTGCTTTGCTCCAATAAAAAAATGTTTAAAAAAAAAAAGGGCTGGCCTGTTATTGTAAAATAAAGCATTATAGTAACAAATGAAAAAATAAATAAAATCATATTTACCTACTTGGAAAGGAACTTAATCTGTAAAGATTCTCATCTTCCAAGCTTTTAATTCTTGTACAGTGGTGTTGGAATATAAAATAAATCCTAGTACAGACACAGATACATGTCCAGCTGTCAGGACATCCTGCTGCTAATGACAAATCTGTTTGCAATGGGTTTTATTTATTGTGGTGCACTATATTGTTTTATCTATTTATATCTGCAGGTGTACTTAAATAATAAAATAATTTAATATACATTAAACCACTTCCTTTTTTTACCGTGCTATTCAAAGTGGGGTGTTTCTACTGAAACACGCAAATCTGGAGAGGATGTACAGGGGATCCGCAACTCTGGATCAGTCCCTCATTGGGCTGGATCCTCAACTACGGCCGTCTTCTATGCACGGACGTAATTTGACGATAGATAGCTACGTATTACTACGCATGCGTAGTAACTATTGTACATATCGTTTCGTACCGTTTCGGTACGTAGATTGCGTATATGCGGTCTTTAAGATCCGGCCCAATGTGACAAAAATAGCAGAATAAGATTCAAATTGTATTATTCCCAAGGATTGAGATTAGTTCTTAAAATTTATGGTGTTTGTTTTATTATGGTTATTAATATTAGTAAATGGGGAAATTAATAATACCCAATTTCCTTATTCAGTTGTCATATAGTCACAGTATACCAATGTAACATTTTGCAATAAAATTGATTAATATAGGATTGTCCATGGTTGCCTTCAGAGCCAGTCTTTGATATGTTAATTCAGGTGTTGTGAGTGAATGGATTTACAATCCCATGATAATTATATGCCTGTACAAAATATGGTCTCTGACTCTTTCCTCTAGAAACAGGTCCAAATCAAATTTCCTGGCTTATTCCTAGGATGTGGACAATATTTAAGTCACCATGTAATGTTCATTGTATAACATATAGAACATATAGTATATTGCTGGAGGAGGTAAATTAAGCATAAAAAGGAAAAACGAAGAGTGCATGTGTGCATTTGTAACCTAAAATATCATCTTACACCATGTACCATGAATTAGTGTTTATTAGTTCTTCTAAGGGCTACAAGAGAAATAAACCATCACCTTGTTTTCAAAATTTGTGCCTGCCATAACCTTAAGAAAAGAGCTAAACTGATCCATTCTCTGACTATCCTAAGTTGAAACTCCAATGAACTACTCCCACAAGGGGTGTGCAGCAGCATTATCAGTTGATTTCCAGAAAAGCAGCAACATGTGTGCGAAGGAGCTTTGTGGTAGCAGCAACAATCTTCTACAGTGCAGTTGGAGGAGCTAGTAAGTCAGGTATTAGCTGTAAGATAGAATCCTATACCTACGGTGGGATAGAATACTGTTACAGTTCACATAAGTATTTCTTGTGATTAGTTCTTCACAGAACACAAAATCAGATATATGTATTCTTAAACAAAAATGATTTAATTCAAATATAGTGGGAGAGCAGGATATAAAAATCCCACAGAAGAAACTAATGCATTCAACTGCACTTTCCAAATGTATACTGATGCAAATTTATTATCCTAATTTTTGACAGTATTTTGAAATAGACCTTTAAATATTGCAGTTCCTGGATGTGCTGACAAATTGTTTCTTTTTAAGAAAATATAAATTCAGCCCATAGAAATCTTAAAAATTACCAGTTTAAAAATAAACATTCCTGGGTTCATGATATTTTCCCACACTGCCCTCAACCATTGTAATATGTTGAGTTATAATCGTAGTTAAAATTCTATAAAATATGCTTTTCATATTTCGCATTAATTTAAACCTACTATCCCTAAACTAATTTCAAACTGAAGCCAAATGTCAGTACTATTGTAGTGTTATATGTAATGAAGTATAATGTAATGTACTAGTGTAAAGTAACTGGAAGGGGATAAGATGATATTGTTCATGGAGAGAAATGTTGTTACAAATAAGACAACTGTGCAGTCATTTGTATAAGAAGAGTGCAGTGAAGTATCAAAAGAAGGAAGTGATAGTGACTTTTAGATTTAGCAGTGAATAAATCACTGACCACCTTTGTTAGTGCTATTTCAGTGGAAAGTTGGGATAAAATCCTGACAGAGGGAGTAAATCAATTGTAAGCAATCTTAGAGGGGCATGTAATCTTGGAAATAAGCCGATAATATGAGGGAGAGACTTTTGTTTTTCAGAATTGGAGTGATGATATCTGTCTTTCCAACGCATTCTAAAATTACAAAGATCTACACATTGCCACCTCCTATGCATTCTACAATAAATTAGAAGATCCAGCAAAACCATGCAGATTGTTCCCCTACTCAAAGCAGATATTATGAAGGATGGTAAAAGCATCATAAAAATGGCTTCATGACTATAAGTCACTGTGCCATGTGTAACTGCTCTTAATTCTAAAACAAAAAGGTAACACCTTTCCTCACATTACTTTTCCAAAGCACAAGCCATTCTACCCGCTTTTTAACAATGTAAAAACTGTATTTTAGTAGGAGTAACAAAGAACTATGACAAGGTTTCATAGACCAACTTCAAAATAATCTCTCCAAATTCATCAGATTTTTTATGCTCCATGTTCTGTATTCTATTAAGAGCATACAAAGTTAACAGGTTTACAGAATGGGAATCAGGTGGGGAACCATTTATTACCTGGCCAGAGATGTTCTTGCCAGGTTAGATGCCTTTGATCCACAGCACAGGATCAAAATTTTTTGTTGTTATCTAGTTCACTTGTGAAGCCCTTTCATATAAGTATGATAACAGTCTAGCAGTATTATGGATAGGTGTTGCAACACATATATTCTACTTTAACAGAAAACACACACAAAAAACTAACTATATATAATATCATATGACTTGGATCACATGTAGTAGTGTATGCATCATATAGTATACAGTATGTGCACCAACAGAATAGTGAATAGCACCATCTGAATATAAAAGTGCTATTACAATACATATATTGTACTTTATACATTTATAGATACAGTATCTGATTATACTAAATATTAATGAAGCTGTAACAACTTCAATACAGTAACTCATAGTAGGGTTAATCATGTACACTCCCTGGAACAGAGGTTAGTTTCACAAATTAAACAAAACAAAAAAAAAACAGGATTTATTGTTACTCACCATTAATTTCGTTTCTCTTTGATCATCTGGGGGACACTGCAGACCACAAGTTGGTAGATGTACACTGGAGCTGGGCACTTGACAGTTAAAATTACTGAGACAAGCTCCTCTCCAGCCCCCACTGGACCTCAATTTAATAACAAAGCCCAGGAGAGAAGGAACAGAGGAGAGGAAAAAACACCATATGATTCAGAGAACCAAAATACCACTGAGGGAGGGTGCGCAGTGTCCCCCAGATGATCTAAGAGAAACAGATTTAACGGTAAATAACGATAAATCCCATTTTCTCTCACTCTCAATTGGGAGACACTGCGACCATGGGTGATATACCAAAGATGTCCCCTAAGGGAGGGAACGCTTAGCTGAAGGTGGTTTCAAAACTCTACTTCCAAAGGAAGCATCCTGGGATGCGATTACCTGAAATTTATAGAATTTTGTAAATGTGTGGATGGAGGACCAGGTAGCTGCCCGACACAGCTGCTGCACTGACGCCCCTCTACTTGCTGCCCATGACGCACTGACCGATCTGGTAGAAAGGGCTGAAAGTCCCGAAGACACTGACTGATTAGCATCCCTGTAAGCCTGCTGAATGGTGAGCCGAATCCATCTGGCTATCGATTGTTTCTCAGCCGACCATGCTAGTTTTTGAGCCTCATAAAGAACTGCGCCGTTCTATCCACATAAACCCTCAAGGCTCTAACCACATCTAACTAAAGCCACCAAATTATCTTGGACATTAGAAGAAGGACTAGATGGAGGAAGAAAAGCTGGGAGCACAATCTCCTGATTGATGTGATAAGAGGAAACCACTTTTGGGTAAATATAAGGAATCGTGCAAGAACTGCCCTATCTTAATGAAAAATAAGAAAGGGGGATTTATAGGATAACGCACTCAACTCCGAAACATGTCTAGCAGATGCAATTGCTAAAGAAAAGCAACTTTCCAGAACAGAAATCTCAATTTAACAGAGTCTAGAGGTTCAAACGGATGATGTTGCAAAGCCAAAAGAACAAAATTGAGATCATAAGATGATACCGGAGGAACAAAGGGAGGTTAAATTTGAAGAACCCCTTGCAAAAAAATCTGGACTTCCGGAAGAACAACCAATTTCCGTTGAAAGTACACCAAAAGGGCAGACACCTGCACCTTAAGAGAACCTAGTCGAAGACCTGACTGGAGATCCTCCTGCAGGAACTCCAAAAATCTTGCTAAGCAAAAAGATAAAGTGTTAAACCCTTTCCGTTCACACTAACCGATAAACGTACGCCAAATCCTGTGATAGATTCTTGCAGACACAGGCTTGCGGGCTCTAAGCATAGTTTGGATGACTGAATCAGACAAACCTCTGGATCTTAAAATTTGGGATTCAAGAGCCATGCCGTCAAATCCAGCTGTTGAAGGTTTGGATGTAAGAATGGTTCCTCAGAAAGGAGGTCTGCGGACTTCCGGTGAGCGTCTGCCAGGGTACAGACGCGTTTTAAGAGAGCTCCTCAGATTCCCGTGCAAAGAGTGGCTACACATTTTAAATAACCAGCAAAGTGGATCTATACCCACCTGCTAACTGAGGGATAGTCCCGGATAAGAGTGCTAAAGCACCGGCTCCCTGGGTGTACATTTTCGCCGGAATCCAGCCATGCAGTAAGGGCGCCAAATAGAACCGCCATTTCGTGGTGACAGACTGTCTCCTGTGTTCAACTTCCCGACACATGTAGCTTCTCTGCGCATATCGGGTGGATGATCGCGATTTGCCTAGAGCTATTTTATGGTATAGGAGTGCCAGTAGACAGATGCGGACCGTGACTGGGACATCGCATAGAGGATTCACTGGCCACGGAGGTACGGTGCAGGATACCAGATTGTAATTGCTCATATACCTGTTGTTTCCCGTGGTGTTTTTCCTGAGCGAGTGCCATGAGAGTGACGGAGGCTGACTTTGGGAAGCTCTGCTGTCTCCCTCTTCTTTGCAACGCTGTGGAGCAGTTTGGTACGAATTCCTCCTGAACACCAGCGCCATTTTGAAATTTAGGTATCTCGTGCAGTGGATATAAGGTACAGCTAGACTTGGGCACTCTTCTCAGCGGAAACATTAGTTTTATATCAGCCACTAACATCATCCAAATACCTTTATTAGGACTGTGCAGCAACATCAGGGACCGTATTTATCCCTTTTCCTGGCAGGATATTAACTTGCCACAGAGCAGACTGCTGAAGACAGCCATTTTATATAACTACAACCTTTGCCTTAACATATATATGCCAGCTATTTCTGCCGTCATATCTGGAGACAGTGAGTGCTGTATTAAAGCTGTTATAGACTTTTCCTTATCCTACAATTGTTGAGATTGGGGTGTTTGGTCTGAGGGCTTTTAGCCGGAGGACTTAGCCTCAATATTATCTTAACTGTTATCCTGATTTACAATACAGAATCTCGGGACACTTCAACTAATTGGGGACTATATTTTCTGGGGTGTCTGGTCCAAGGGCATGGTAGCCGGAGGGCTTAGCCTCGGAGGATACTCGGTGGATTGAAATTATTATATAGTGCGGATAACTGGAGGAGAACCATATCAGTGCCATAGCTCACAACACCTAAGACAGAACACGAAGAATACAGACACTGAGTGGTGCCAAGGACATAGAACACACAATGAAAATGATTTGCCTATACCCCACCAGAAGCACCAAAACTGTGCATTCAGTATTTGGAATTAAGCAATGATTCTCATCTGACTGTTGTCCTAGGATTTTATCACGCTATAGCAGGATATTTACTATATGCCTGACAGCTGCGGTGCTATATTCTGTAGTCGATTATCCAGATAGTTTCTGCTCACCAATAACTTTCGCTGTCAAAATATCTCTGGGACTCACAGTAGCTAACTAGGCCTTAAGCTGTTCAAATAAGTTTGTCATTACGCCTTTTTACATAAGCAATGGGTTAAAACGTTATTACTGTCTGTGCTGGATAATTTAGTATTCATTGCTAAGGACTGTAAAGTCATATATTCTCAACAGCAATAATATAATTACAATCTTTCTAGTTAAGTATCTAAGTCTGTTTTCAGTTGAGTTAGTCTCGATTGGGAAGCATATAATTGTTCCTTAAGATACCCATGTAAAGTTACGGTTATTTTCTACGGCAACCCAGGTCTTTCATATCATTAGGGTTATGAAAAGGTATTTAGGTCATCCAGAAGATTCAAGAATGGGAAAGTCAAGGGGTACAGGTGCAGCTAATGTTCTCTTACGTAGTCATCCTCCTTTCCCCCCTCACCCCCACAACGCTCCTCATCCTCTCAAGAGGGGCCTACTACTACTCCTTCTTCCTTGGCAGAAACAGCCAAGGAACTATCCTTACACTTCTCGTAAAGCTACAGCGCTGCACTCGACCCAGATAACGCAGCTGCCTCATCAGGACCCAACCTGATTAAATTAAACTCCAAACACAAAAAATCCTCAAACTTGAGGAAAAGCAGCGCTGTATTCTGGAGCCCGGAAATACTATAAATTAATCTCACAGTGATGGCTGAATATTAACACCACCAATGTAAATTGTAAATAATTTTATTTCGCATAAAAATATATAAATATAAAAATCGCCAGAATATTCCTTAGTGCCCAACCAAATATTAGCAACTACCGCATACAGCAATAGCAATGCACCATATATTGAATTTTCACATTACATAGCAATGGATTAAAGATTGAGAGCAACACAGAGGGGAACATTTCCCAGACACAATAGCAGTATTTCGATAGGACTAGGGAAAAGAACTCAAATAATCCAATATATAGAACAGTTCAGTGTTGATACATACCGGGTGGCCAGCCCGTGTACAAACAATTGATATGTAATGAGATCTTTAGATAGTACCTCAGATGCCGTCTAAGATTTTCAGGAGTCTCTTTCCGTGCACTTTACCGCAGCATGCAATAGATGTGACAGTCCTCACACTTGTGAAACAGATGTCAGCTGACACGGTGCTCCAGCAACAAGTCCAGCAGGGACGGCACGAGCAAGTCCTACTCCGTGTCTCCCGTTAAACAGCCTACACAGCTAATAGTGGTCACGTGAGGACCCCGGAGGTAAAAACAGGTAATCCTGACTAATGCCAGGTGTCACAGGCTGCTGAGTGAATTCGCCCGTAATGTAGCTCACAGAATTGGCGACATAACACAGAGATTGCTCCAATCGGCTCAGAGGTAGAATAAATTCAAAAAGGTTGCACAGGAAATCATTGGCGATCACCAGCGACGCGTTTTGTGTCCATAGGGGCACTTTCTCAAGCCACTATCCTTACAGTTGCTTCTCTTGCTTGAGCAGAAAATCTTGCCCGTGATAGAGTCTCGCTTTGACACATTACAAGCTTGCATGGATGCCATCGCTGCGCTAGATGCAAACACCAAACACATTGTCACCTTAGAGCAGCGAGTTAGTGATGTTGATGATACCCATATCTCCCTCCAGAACACCATACTCAAGCAAACTCAAAAGATAACCAGCCTAGAGGACAAATTAGATGATTTGGAGAATCGCAATAGGCGAAACAATTTAAGATTTATAGGAATACCTGAAACGATTAAAACCTCAGAGTTAATTGCTTTTTTACAACAGGACCTTCTTGGTGCACTAAAATTAACTGATTCCTTGAAACATATAGTAATAGAAAGAGCTCATCGGTTAGGGCCGGAAAGGTCAGGAAATGGAGATAGGCCCAGGGCGGTGATAGCAAGATTCCTCAACTATAGAGATAAGGAATGAATTCTGCGTACCTATAGATCTTTCCCATCTTTTAAAATTGGTGACCTCAAAATACTTGTTTTCCAGGATTTCTCAGTGCAAATAACGCAAAAACGACGGGAGTTCGCTCCGATATGTAAAACTTTATACCAACACCATTACAAATTTGTCTTATCATACCCCGCTAAGTTGAGAATTACCCACAATGGCCAAGTGTATACATTTGATAATCTAAAAGAGGCAAGGGATTTTGTCTCTACTTTTGATATGCCCTTAAATATCCCTGATCTAGGCTAAATCAAACTTATTTTCACCAGTCTGGGTTGCCTTCCTTCCTTAGATATTGCTTAGTGCAATAGAATATGGCTTCGTTTTTGACAGTACAATTAATGTATAGGTTACTTGTTGTATCAAAAACTATATGGCCCTATGTTTCGGGCTACTTGTTATTTCAGATAGGAAAAATTAGAAAATTAAAGGTTAAGAGCATTGATATTGTTATTTTTCATTTACAAGAGCTTAATGTTTCTGTTACATCCTGGACTGCTACATCTTGTTCTGCCCATAGGGGCAGATCTGGAATTGTTGTTTTGTTTTTGACATTTCTTTCACCTGCCACTAGTGGCTGCTGTTGTGCACTCTGTCTGGAACTCCTCAATATCTTGTCCTCATAGTGGTTTCCTTATAAGTACCCCATCTGCATTTACCTCTTACCTTTACCAGTATTTTGCCTATACCAGTCTGTTACCTTGTTTTTGTACCCAGGGATTCTGTTTTCTGTCCTGCTCTGTTTCTTTGTTTTTTGTAATAAACCTTTATCTGTTATACTATCTGTGATCTTTGTACCGAGCCTCAGGTATCCGTAACATAAGTATATACTGTTTGCTATACATATGCACATTTATATTAATTCTTTCTTTATTTTTTATTTTTTCATTTTTTATTTATAAGTTATTAAAGGTGTTTTGAGCTGAAAGATTCAGAAAAGTCTTATAGTACAACAAACTATATTCCATAAATAAAATAATTCAACACCTAACAAAATCATTCTTATTAGGTGTATTATTAGGTACACAAATATGCAGATATATATGCGGACACAAAGGTAAGTAAAGAAGAATGACATCTTCTTGTGAGGCTTACAATGTGAAAAGTCCCATACAATAAAGATGTGGATACAGAGAAAATAGGGATAAAAAATTTAAATATAATGTGTGAATAAAATTAACAGCAGAAATAAAAATAAAATAAAATAAAATAAAAATTGAAACAACAGAAATTAAATGAAAATAAAAATAAAAGTAAAAATAAAAATTTCCCGAGAAAGGAAAAATTAATAAAAAGAAATTAAATTTAATCCATGATAAATACAAATTAATATATAGAAAGATGAATTAGATGTCACCCTGCTAGAGAGAACAATCCTATTCTTTAAACATAATCTTAACATCAATCAAAGCAAAGGTACCTTTTGGTGCCTTGCTATGAGAGATGTAGAGTTAAACCGTAGAGTATACACAAGCTGAATCATATCATTATGCTAGATAAAATTATTTAATTTGATTGATTCACTTAGACCTATGGGACATATCGTGTTAAGCCTGAAGATCCAGTATGCCTCCTTTTGGCATAGTCGGGCATACTGGTCTCCACCTCTTAAGGTCCGGTTGATGACCTCAGTCCCCTTCACAGACAGGACCTCAAGCTTTCTGCCATGTTTATCATTGATATGCATGGAAACAGAATGCAACCTATTGTTCTTCTGAATATTTCTGCAGTGTTCCACAAACCTGATTTGGAGCTGCCTCGTGGTCTGACCTATATATTGCATCCCGCAGATACAGGTAAGTTGGTAGATCATGAAGCAGCTCCTACAATTAATGAAATTTGGGCTTGAAATATGTGGGGAAAACTAAAAGAATGGCAAATTTACAAATTCAGGAACATGTACGCAGCATTAAGAACAAAATGACCAATCACATAGTACCTGACCATTTCTTAGGGCCACATCAAGCAGACCCCTCACACCTGTCAGTTAAATTTATCGAACAAGTTGAACTGGGCCCAAGAGGAGGAGACTTGGCCAACAAACTATCAAGAAGAGAAATGTATTGGATCTATACTCTCAACACTCTTAAACCTAACGGACTCAATTACTATTATGAGATTGCCCCCTTCTTGGATTAATTGGTTGGACATTTCTATGTTGTTGTTTTTTTTGTTTTTTTTTTTGTTTTTATGGTATTTATCTTCCAATGAACCCCTTTTTTATTGATAGATCTTTTTACTTAAGTCTTCTTTGGTTCTATGAATTTACATTGTTTATATACATATTTATTTACTTATTATTCATTATTTATTTTATACATTCATACCCCTTTCAATATTTAACCACAATTACACCCTATTAATCCTATTCTAAAATACTCACAATACTTTTTTCATATACCCTATTACACTATTTCTAACTTACCACCCCCCCTCCTTTCCTCTGTTTACATCAATCACTCCCCTCACTCTTTTCACATCCATTCTCTTTACTGCAAATCTAAGTCACTTATACCTATTCTCGTCCTCTTATTATCACACACAGCATCTATTCTCTATTTTCACTCATTACTTCCCGTTTGTCTATTCACATTTCTATTTTCTCGAAACAGTCATTTTATTAATACCCTTTATTAATACCCTTCTTTAAAAATACTTAATAACCATCCTTACTTGATCTAATTTATTTATACCTTACCAATCTTTTCTCAGTACCTTACCGCTTAAACCAATTCCGATATTACCGTTTAAATCATTTCTGATATTAAGTTCCATTTTTAATGCCATTTTTAATCTGTCAATTTATCATGATTAGTTTACTATTACCTAAGTTTTTATTAATTAACTTCTTGCGGATCTAATTTATTGCCTCATACGTTTTACCGCTTAAATTAATTTTGATATGAATGCCCATTATCTTATTAGTTCATTATTACTCAGCTCCTATATTCTTTACTCATTTGCTTTTTAATTGTCTTTCATAGTTTACACTCTCTCCTTATGTTTAAACTCATTCTGATTAGCGCCTATTCTCTATTTATTCCTTATATGTTCTTCGTTCATGTGCCATTTCTGTTTTAATACCATTATTTAATATTCTATGTTGATCAACTGATTCATATTTACTTCACTTTTTTATCTTAATCTCTCCACTCATTGCATACACTTAACTTTTAGACATTAGACTTTTTTCCACGCATTATTTTATCGATACATTCACACCATATGTTTATCCCTATTTTTTAATACATATTGCCATCTAAATTCTCTTGTTTTGATTACAAAGATACCTGTCAATCAATTCACTTGTAAACAAAGCACCTGATTGGTCCATCTTCCTTATCAGCAGTCTTTTCCCGCGGTCTCCTATAATAAATATGCCTGTCCCACACCACCTACCTTATCACAATCCCTGAGGAAGTTGAGAAGGGCAGACTTATGCCCCAGACGAAACGCGTTGGATGACGATTCTGTTACATCCTGGACTGCTACATCTTGTTCTGCCCATAGGGGCAGACCTGGAATTGTTGTTTTGTTATGGACATTTCTTTCACCTGCCACTAGTGGCTGCTGTTGTGCACTGTCTGGACTCCTCATTATGTCTTGTTATCCCTCACCTGTGGACTGGGTTTATATTCCCCTTGATCCAGTGCACAGGTGTGGGTCATTGCTTCTGTTTCCTGCTTCCTGTGTGTGTAGTTGCTATTCTCAGCCGTGTTCCTGATTCTGCCTCCATTCCTGCCTACTCTTTCAGGTTCCTGTTTTATGTTGTCATCTCTGCCTTTTGTTTCTGTATCTCACCAGTATCAAGTCCGTTCCGTTACCAATATCTTGTCTGCATTATATCTATTTCCTTACCAGTACCCCAGCTGCATTTATCTGTTCCTTTACCAGTATCTCACCTGTATCAAGTCTTTTACGTTGCCAATATCTTGTCCTCATAGCTGTTTCCTTATAAGTACCCAATCTGCATTTACCTCTTACCTTTACCAGTATTTTGCCTATACCAGTCTGTTACCTTGTTTTTGTACCCAGGGATTCTGTTTTCTGTACTGCTCTGTTTCCTTGTTTTTTGTAATAAACCTTTATCTGTTATACTATCTGTGATCTTTGTACCGAGCCTCAGGTATCCGTAACAGTTTCTTTGTTATTCTCTCTAAGCATTATGATTCTGCAGGTCAAGCCTATACTCAAGATTGTGCAGAGACCCTCGGGCAGTACGTGATGATGGCTGATAACACCGCTCTCTTTGAGCTGGAGGTAGAGTTCATCATTATACATATTGTAGCAGTCCTCATCCACACCACATACTATCACATATGGCTAGCACCCCGATAGTAATGCTGAATATTCCATCTCTACCTGTTAGACCCCCGCAGCGAAGGCTCATATCATGGAATGTGGGAGGCCTTAATTCCCCTATTAAAAGAAAAAGAGTTACCTCACATTTAAAAAGGATAGATCCGGACATCATTTTTCTCCAGGAGACCCACTGGTCACCCAAGATAACACACTAAAGGCCCGCTGGATTGGAGATTGCCTCAAAGCTAATTATACTAACAAGACTAGGGGTGTAGCCATTATAGTTAACAAGTCATTACAATATGATATACTGGATCAAGTAAATGACTCCACAAGGACGATATATTCTTTTAGAGATCGCTATAGGATCGGAGACATTCACGCTCCTCAATATATATGCCCCAAATTCTCCTCCGAAAGATTTTTTCCTTAACATTTCGAATCTGCTACTACAAAGGAATATTGCTAACCTTATATTGGGTGGTGATTTCAATTTGGTTGCGGAACCTGCCGTGGACAGAACCTCCCCCTCGACTCCTGCCTCAATTTCCCAAAGCACCTACATGCATCACCTCAAAACAACACATGCAATATCTGACCCTTGGCGCATACAACATCCGGGAGAAAAAACATTCACTTTTCATTCGTCTGTGTATAATTCGTTCTCTCGCATTGACTATCTGCTAATTAGCGATCATCTTTTCCCTAGACTTCAACAATCAGATATTCACAGTATACTGATTTCTGACCATGCCCCTATTTCCCTGTCTATACAGCCACGCCAACTTAATACTAATGATCGCACTTGGAGATTCCCTTCTCATTTATATAACTCTGAAGACTTTCAAAAATCCTTAATAGCTAAATGGATAGAATTTGCCTGGTGCAATTCGGCACACGCGGATACCCCTATATTATATTGGGAAACTGCTAATGCAGTCTTCAGAGGACATATCATCTTGTATGTTAGTAATAGAAGGAAGGAATATAACAAAAAATACAAGCAACTACACGACACAATGGCCGAATCATTTAATACTTACACAACCGATCCCACAGAGATTAATCTGCTTATATATAAGAATGCTAGGCAACTATTGGAAAGTTTATTGTTATCACAAGTACAAATTGCTCAAGAATATCAAACACAAATTCTATAGATAGGGAAACAAATCAGGGAATCTTTTGGCAAATCTGACAAAAATACACACAAAAAAAGAAGTATTCTCACAATTAGGGACCCACAATCGCAAACTAATTATCATTAAAATTGTAAAATTAAAAAGATCTTTCATAAATATTAAACCAATCTCTATGAGAAGCGTCCTGAATTTCCCGAGACTCATCATGACATACTGACTAAGGTGCAGTTACCCACACTCACTCAAGAACAGAGAGATATATTAGATGCCAATATAACGGAAGGGGAAATAAAACACACTATCACTACTTTGAAGAACTGTAAGTCACCTGGCCCGGATGGATTTACGGTGGAATTCTACAAACTCCTAAAGCCGCAAATCGCTCCTGTTCTTACCTCCTTATTTACTCATTTACATACTGATAATCCCCCATACCCATCGATTAACCAGGCTTTCACCACATTAATTTTGAAACCTAACAAGCCGGCTGATCAAGTCACCTCATACCGACCAATCACGCTTTTGAATCAGGACTTTAAACTATTAGCCAAAATTATTGCTACGCGTCTACAAAACATTTTACCTGCCCTTATCACTCCTCATCAAATGGGTTTTGTTCACGGCAGGTACTCTGTCAAAGCGGTGAGGACTGCGGTGGCAGCTCTTATAGCTAATAAATTATCCAAACGGAGAGATGATCAAACCATGCTTTTAAGCTTAGACGCAGAAAAAGAGTTTGATCAGATCTCGTGGACTCAATTACAGCAGATTTTTCAAAGGAGCGAATTTGGGGCTAAATTTACCCAAGTTATTAAATTTATTTATACGAACGTCAACACGTCTCTATCGGTATATATGTTCCGAGGCACACGCCAGGGATGGCCGCTTTCCCCACTCCTCTTCAACTTAGCTTTGGACCCTTTACTCAGAATATTACAAAGCGGTCCGTTCTTCTCTGGTATTAAACTAGGCGATACGGTTACAAAGATTACGGCATTTGCCGATCTTTTATTATACATTTCTAATCCCCAGTATTCTTTGTCAAAGATATTTGAGTTGATTGAGGAGTTTGGGAAGATATCAAGCTTTACGATCAATCAAACAAAATCTATTGCACTATGGCTGGGCACTGACCCTCGTCCCGTTTGGCACCGCCAGTTTCCAATCCAGTGGGCTAAAGATTCTCTGACATATTTGGGGTTGAGATTGCCCAAGAATAATTTCCTCTTGTATAATTTGAACCTTGGCAAGATAATTAGGGAGGTCTGCTCCTCCATGGGACAATGGCAGAATCTCCCGTTGTCTTTCATGGGGAGGGCAAACCTGATTAAGATGTTAATTTTCCCAAGAACCTTATATCCGCTCCAAATGCTTCCAATTATGATTCATTTGAAAGATGTAAAACTTCTGAACAAAGAGTTCAGAAGATTTATCTGGCAGGGCAAAAGGTCAAGGATAGCCTTAGTTAAATTGCAACAGTCCCCATCTAATGGTGGAATCAACCTCCTGAACCTTAAATTATACAATTATGCTAGCCATTTACGTATAATTAAGGATTGGCTTCATGATCTCTCACAATACTGTAACATTAATGTTGAACAGGCATTCCTGCCAGATGAGTCCCTGATATCCTTTTTACATACTGAGAGAACATTGTTGACTCAAGAACATTTAGATAACCCTCTCCTGATGGCCAGTTGGAAAACCTGGAGACAAGTAAGACGCTCTCTAGGATTAAATCCCCATCTTTCGTTATTTCTCCCATTTTTAAAGAATCCTGCATTCCAACACGGACAAGCGAGATATCCGTTCAATAAATGGCCCCAAATTTTTTTTACATCTTTAAGGGATATAGTGAACTCATCAAAAAGATCCATTTTGCCGGTACAGCAAATACGTGAATCTTTTAATATCCCTGGCACGCATTTATTTGCTTTGCATCAAGCCACGCATTATGCTACTACAGTAATACGACAATTTACCTCTCTGGACTGGACTAATTACCTAGATAGTATGTTGGTACAATCACCTCGAGGTAAAGGAGCTATATCAAGAAACTATCAATATCTGCGGGACACATTAGATTATAGCTTATTAAATCAAGGTATGGCGTACTGGATTACTATCTTTCCACATCTGTCTATAGAGGACCTCCTGAAAACACTCAGATTCTCTATTGATGTATTAAAAACCAATACATATCGTGAGATGCTGTTAAACATATTTCATAGAGGGTATATATTGCCAAGCAGACTATTTCAAATGGGTTTGTCGGAATCCGCAAAATGCCCTAAATGTGGGAATGATTCGGCGACGTTATATCACTGTTTCTGGGATTGCGTTTATATACGCAGATTCTGGAAACAGGTACATTCTTTTGTTATGGTTCAACTTTTAATTTCTATGCCACTCACTCCAGAGTGGGCAGTTTTGGGAGTTCTAGAATCAACAGCCACCTATCCAAAAAGGGCAAAACATATGCTGGCTATTGTCTCGGCTGTAGCTAGAAAACGCGTGCTTCAACAGTGGATACACAATCAGCCCCCATCGATGGCATTGTTTTGCGATAAATTTTATTACCTATTTAGAATGGAGTGGCTAGACACTACACTTACAAAGGAGAAAGAGGTCCAAAAGTTTTTCCAGATTTGGAATCAGTATATTGACACTCTAGCCCCCATAATCAAAACGCGAATACATGACTGCTTTATAAATACTAAATGGTATGGAACTAGATTTTTATTAGACAATCCACCAATCCAACTGGAGATACCTGCCATGTCATCCCAGGATCCTGTTCTTCCATCAATTGCCCGGGGGTCTCTCGAATAAAGACTACTCTCTATATAGCGTCTTCTGCTGAGGTACTAAATTGGCTGCAATAATCTTTCGTGAGTTTATAAAATGCTAAAGAGTCATTATGGTCTCTGTGTTTAGCTCTTTCAATTACAGAATGTTAAAGGAGATATAGGCTAATGCACTGTATGTATCATGAAACGCTCTTGATTATATCGTTATTACCTGTAATGCTCAAATAAAAAAGTTTATATTAAAAAAAAAAAAAGAAAGGAGGTCTGCACGAAGAGGAAGTTTCCAGCCGGGATCGACCTCTAGGTTTAGAATGTCTGCATACCACGACCTTCCTGGACAATTGGAAGTTACTAGAATTAGTGGCACTCCCTGCTGCTTTACCTTCTTTAAAAGTCTGCTGTCCTTGTTGACCCCTGGTATAATTAGACCAGCCCCTAAAAGAAGATCTAAAGGAGCCAAATCTAGAAACAGAGAAATGGCGACATTTGGTTTTAGGAGGAATGACAGGGAGGAAAGTACTTTTTCCCCCTGTAGCCTGAGCAATTATTTTATCTAGTTCTGAACCAAACAGAACTAACCTATCAAATGACCAAGATTCTAAGGGTCATTTAGAGTCAGTATCTGCCTGCCAGGAACAAAGCCATAATATCCTTCGGACTACTACCGAAAAAGCAGAGGCCTTAGAGGAAGATGCTACAGCGTTCAAAGCAGCATCAGTAACAAAACCCGCCACTTCCTTAAGATGTTCCCCAAAAGAGTGAGTTCTTCTAAGGAAGAACCACCCCGCAAAAACTGAATGAGCAATTCAGACCATTTTTCCATTGCCTTAGCTACCAATGCGCAAGACAAAATGGGTCTGAGAGAGGAACCTGAAGTCACAAATAAAAGTCACACCGTCTATCCAGATTATCCTTTAAAATGGCTGTCTCTGGTACTGACAGTGTAGTGGGCTTATATAGTCTAGCTATTAGCGCATTCACTTTTTGGGGCTGCTCTCATTTGGAAGTTTTACCATATGGAAATGGATAATAAAGGGAGAATCTCTTGGGAACATTTAGTCTATGACTACATTAATTATTTCCTGCAGCTGTGAAGAAGGAAATGTAACAGTCTTCTTCTTTCTCTTAAAAAGGGAAACCTCTTGGGGAGAGTTACCCTGGTCCAAAATATTAAGGACCTGGCGGACTGCTAAAATGAAATCTTTAAACTCCCTGAGAAGAGAAATTCTCTTGCAGAGAAGGATCGTCAGCATCTGACATTAAAGCAGCAACATCCTCGGATGAGGAGACCTCTGGATCCGAACACTCCCTAAAGAGGGCTGGGTGAGAGGAACAGCGTTTAGTGTCCTTGGGGTCTGCACTAACAATCTTTTGGCTCAGCCCCACCACTGACTTCTGTAAGTCCTGTGCCCACAATGGGACCAGATGGACAGAAGGGTCCGATAACATATAAGACGTTTCAGCACTCACCACCCTAGTAGACATAATGCGGGAGAGATCCGCCATAGCAGCCACAAGCGACTTGGCCCAAGCTGGTTCCTCCGGATTAGACAGGTGTCATCAGCTGACGGAGTTCAAGGGGTCCTGTGTCACAAGCTGTGCACAGAGCACCCTGGTCCTGTCGTCCACTGGGAAGTTTTGCTTGGCATCTGGGACATGTAAAAAAAAAAAAAAAAAAATGTCGATCCTTGCTACTCCATGCTTTCATTTGATGTGCTTCCTAACTATGGGGAATCCACATTCACTTTCTATTCATCACTACTTTCACATGTATGGATGCTAGTATCAGATTACAGCCTGTTAGTGGAAACTAAAGGAATTTCTTTTCACTAATGGCATGAATTTGTAGCAGTCATGACAAATAACCATATAGACAAATGTTTTCCAACAAATTGTATCCTAATTTTAACTGGAAATAAAAAAAAGTCAATGGGGAATTTTCAGTTAAATAGGTACGGCACAAAAAACTGGTTTGATAAGAACTGAAAACCCATTTGTTACTATTTACAGAAATTTGGGGAACAATACTTTATGAGATCATAGAGAAAGAAACAGTTATCTTGTTAATGTTCAATGCAGAGCTTGCTGTGTTTATATGTTCCCTCCAAACTAGACGAGCACAGCTCCAGGCAGATTCACCCAACTAGAAATGGCACAGAGGGTTGCTTACTGACACGCAACCCAGACAATCGATTGAAAGAGTTTGTGCAAAGTGACTCGATAAAAGCTATTTGGACAGATTGAAATGACAATCTGTTGCTTTTACAGTGAACATAATACTGAAGAGTTGTGGTGCTGCTGCATTAACAACTTTTTAAGTAAAATTTTTAGTTTATTTTATAAATGGAACATACTGTACACTTTAAATACAACCCCCCGCCTACTTCACGTATTTCAGATGTAATTTGGACTAACGTAAAACTGGCACGCGCACACGTAAGTATTTACGTGACACATACGTGAATGGCCCATACGTTCACAATTACGCTACGTAAATGTGCGTATTTTCTATGGTGCGCATGCGCAGTGCGTACAAAACAGCGATTTTACGTCTCTGTCACGCATAAATTCGCTCCGAAGCGTTGTTCTGGATCAGGCCCAATGGGTTTTGTTCGCTGCTTCGAAAATGACATTTTTGAAATACACACAGCTGACAGTTAATTGTTGGCTGTCTTTTTTTCACGAAAATGTCAGTAATTAGAAAGTTTTTAGAAAAATTGGGGAAAGTATTCCGAATCTATTTTTCAGAAACTTACCTATTCACTACCTTTCCGAAATCCAAACCCAAACAAAATAGAAGATAGGAGTAGCGCTTCAGGAAACTAGACTTTATTTGGAATAAAAACTGTTTTAAAAATAAGGGAAACAAATAAATAAATAAATGAAAAAAATAAAACAGGTAAATTATCTCCTGCAAACCACAATAAATAGTCTAGGCCAGTGGTTCCCAAACTGTGCGCCGCGGCTCCCTAGGGTGCCGCGACGCTCTCACCGGGGTGCCTCGG
>WWET01009896.1:0-17285 GCA_011038615.1 Limnodynastes dumerilii
TTGCACAGTCTCTAATGTATTTATGTCTTTCTCTAGATATGGCCTCCAGACGACGCAAAAACGACCAGGCAAGCAAATACTGTTACTAAGGTTAGCACTTTGAGGAAGTTTGTAAATTATGTTTTTAACAAGATATCTTAAGACGCAAAAGAGAATGTTTTGTAGCATTGTGCAGATCAAACTGCAAGAGTTTATACATTTAGATAGCTGCACTGATGCAAAACAATACTAGAATGTCACCATGCTCTAGAACTAAATATTCACGTTAGACTCTAACATAGGAAATAGCCAAAACCATATTTAATTTCACATCTGCACAAATCGCCAATGGTACAAGAGATTAATCAGTATGTAAACTCAAAGTGCATGTGTGTTTATATTCCTTTCCATACAAATCATAAAAACAAACGTTTCACACCTATCAACGCAACAGTAAAACCTCTTAAAGACTAGCAAATTATACTAAGTGCAACCAATATCTTGCCAGAATAAGACATACCCCAAATTACAGTGGCATCTAATCTGCAAGCGTTTAGCTCTCAAATTCCAATCACAGTCCACTATTAAAATCTCCACAATGAAAATCTTTGTGCTTTTTACTATGTCAAAACTACTTAATAAATGAAAAATCTCTACATTTTACACTAATCAGGAGTTATTCAAACTTTGCAATCTAACAAATCAGACTACTGAAAATCACCCGTTTAAGCAATAAACCCTCACTTCAGATGTGAAAGCTGTACATAAATACACCAAATTATAATACTTAATCGACTTTGTTTTCACAAATGGTGTATTAATACTGAATGGTGCAGTCACTTAAACAACTGCTATTTTCAAATAGTTTTTATTAAATCTTATTTGCAAAGATTTCCATTAAGTCACTTTCCTCAATGATAGGAAGTATACAGGGAGAAAAGGGCAAAGAGGGAGAGGGGGCAACGGTTATCTAAAATAAGCTTATGTTCTTATTGGTTACCACTTTCTGGCTCGGTGAGTAGCACATATTTACATATAACTCTTCTTCCTCAATCAGTGGATACCACATTTACACATAATCCTTTTTCCTGGCTCAGTGGGTAACGTGTCATTTGCATAAGATCCCTTCCTGACTTAGTGACTATATATGTATATATCTGGCTCAGTGGGTACTGGTGATTCTGTGAATACCACAAGTATGAGGGGAACCCTCTGCTGAATCTCAGACCACCCAAGTGCTAGCTCACCGCACCAGGTGCTGACATTGAAATCCAAGGCATGAAATAACAATTGCTCTCTGCAGACACCGGTGGGGAGCATAATCTCTGTGTCACCTATCAGACGGCCCTCGCCTGCTGTGCCCGGGGGCCACACAAATACACAACTCTCTATAAACAGAGAGTACAGGCCAGGCAGCCAGACGGTGAAGGCCCAGCTGCACTCTGTGTGCTGAACGGCCCGGCCCCTGGACACAGATGTCCCGAGCAATGTTTATCCAGACGGGCATTTTCCAGGATAATCAAGTGAAATTGTAAAGGCCGTTATAACATAGATACAAATCTGCGCTGATCTTACTCTGCATCATGAGACTTTTTGCAGGACATGATGGCAGCTGCTGAATTGGGCTTCACCTGATGGCGTAACTGATCGAGCAGGTTTTGTGCGCTGGGATTTCATTCTGAATGAAAATGAATAAGGGGGTAGAAGGGGATTAAGCAAACGCTGCGACCCCACCCGGTTTATGCCAAAGTTTTCTTTTAATTGGAAGTTTAAGGAACATTTTAGGAGTTAATGCAATAACCTATTATGTATCTGTACACGCTGCACACTATGGGGTATATTTACAAAAGGCGATTTTTTTCCAACGATTTCAAATCGTTGGATCTTGCCGCGATTTACAGGCGATTTGCAGCGTGAATTCACCGAATTCACTAAACTGCGCGTTGTCTGCGATTGCGTTGATTTTGCAAGGGGTAAAACGCGGTGCTTTTTTATAGAGATTTGTCCTTGAAAAAATCGCGGCAACTCACGAGTGTTTAAAAAAAAAAGTGCAGCAAGCCTTAGCCATGCTGTGCTGATAGAACTACAAGGCTCAGCACTGCTTAGCCTTGTAGTTCTATTAGCGTCAGCATGGTAAGGCTTCTAACCATGCAGCGCTGTGTGTAGTGTGTGTAAAAAAAAATACAGTGTACACAAAACATACCGATATACAGTACAATGAGTCCATGTTAAAATAAACCTTTTCCCTGACTAATATTACCCTCTAATGTGTGCACTTACCTCCGGTGGTCCCGTGTCCTATACTAAGTGTATTGCGAGGTATTGTGTGGTGTTTAAAATAATAATGATTTTTTTCACTCACCGTTTGCTGTCATCTTTCTCGGGAAGAGTTGCTTGAAGTGTAGAATCTTCTTATGCTGATTGGAGTCTGGCGTCGGCTTGCTTGCAGTGGGATCCTCGGTCTTCAGGTCCGGCTCCTCTGCCTCTTCTGTTCTTGACTCGGCGGGGACTGGCTCCTCCTTCATCTTCTTTGCTGCTCCTAATGACCATTCGGTCGCTATGGGGCAGCTTTTTATTTAAATGATGACGTCAGTTACACTCTGGCCTCTGACGTTATCATTTAACGAGCATGGTTAGAAGCCTTACCATGCTGGCGCTGATATTACTACAAGGCTAAGCAATGCTGACCCTGATAGTTCAATCAGCACAGCATGGCTAAGACTTTCAAGCTTGCTGCGGTCCGATTTGACACACAGGAAAACACGTCTACTAGATTGCCATGTGTTTTCCTGGCTCGCAGGGGGAATTGTCACTAAATCGCCTCTAGGCAATGGAGAATTGCTAAATGGCGATTTAATGGCGATTTTACTGCAAGTTTGTCAAAGCGACCTTTGTGAATACAGTGAGTTGTTCAGCGATTTTCAAGAGGCCTCAACTCACGTGAGTTTAGCTTTAGTGAATACAATGATTTGATATTCACAGCAAACTCACGCGATTTTAGGCGATTTTTGAAAAATCGCGTTTTGTAAATATACCCCCATGAAAGGATTGGTGAGAGCTGAGTTGTGAAGGACAATCGCTGCACCGTATAAACCTATGAAACCGCTGTCTAAAATTGGGATTACTGGCAGGAAGTCTGGGGTGCATGGGAAAAAAGGTCCCTAGATTCCACTGGTGGCAAGGAGCAGTGACCTATCGCTGGAAAGGGCGGGACACCATGCGGCCTATGGCGTGGGATTGAGAATCAATAATGATTGAATGATTTCCCGGGGCCCTTACAAACCTTAATCCGACTCTGCTCAAATATCTTCATTTCTGCCAAGTTCCTGAAACGTTTCCATATGTTTATAGGCAGATAATTAGTACAGTAGTTGTATATTATAAGCCAACTGGGATTTGGGGTTTAGAGGACCTTTAAAGCAGCTGCTTGAGCGTCTGTGATGGGTTTATCTGCGATGAGATGTCTTTGATGCGGAGATCTATTCATACAGAGAATCGTCTTTTCTGATACTCGTCACCGGCCCCTAACATGTGACATTCAAACAGAAGAAACGTTCTGCGTCCTGAGGGGCGTTCGCAAATATTTCTGCAGCCAATAATATGGAACATAACGGGAGCACCAGCAGACACAGGACTGGCATTCAGGGGAACTTTACTGGAATGTCAGGGAAAGCAGGCTATCCCCCCCTCCTGTTATTCCCAGCATTGGTCAATTTGGCTCTGCCCCTGCTTCATAATGCTTCATAATGCTGTAGATCACAGACCTAAGCAGCAGGGGGGAATGATGATGTCATCAGAGCCACGCCCCTCAGGAGCTTCACAGATGGAGACCGCAGAGGTGTGACATTCAGAATACAAGCAGACAGGGCTGCGCCTATACAGACTACAACACAATGTGTGACTGCCTGCGCTGGAAGGGGCGTTACAGGGGGGTGGGGGGTGGGCAAGTCATGTGACCTATTTACAGTGAGAATTTCCCAGAAATATCCCCAGGATCACTTGCAGCAGCGACGGGACCTGTCCCGGGTCCAGGGTGATGACAGCTCTCTGAGAGCATTGGAGGAACGTTAAACCTTGTGATCGCTTCAATAAAGGCCTGGAAATTGGGCTTATGCTTTATCTGATAGTCCTGGGATTCAGGGGAAGTCCAGGGAGATCAGAGGAAACCCAGGGAGATCAGGGGAAGCCCAGGGAGATCAGGAGAAGCCCAGGGAGATCAGGAGAAGCCCAAGGAGATCAGGGGAAGCCCAGGGAGATCAGAGGAAGCCCAGGGAGATCAGGGGAAGTCCAGGGAGATCAGGAGAAGCCCAGGGAGATCAGAGGAAGCCCAGGGAGATCAGGAGAAGCCCAGGGAGATCAGAGGAAACCCAGGGAGATCAGGAGAAGCCCAGGGAAATCAGGTGTATCCCTGCGTCACCATGACCTGTATCTCTGTCACCATGACCTGTATCTCTGTCACCATGACCTGTATCCCTGCGTCACCATGACCTGTATCTCTGTCACCATGACCTGTATCTCTGTCACCATGACCTGTATCTCTGCGTCACCATGACCTGTATCTCTGTCACCATGACCTGTATCTCTGTCACCATGACCTGTATCTCTGCGTCACCATGACCTGTATCTCTGTCACCATGACCTGTATCTCTGCGTCACCATGACCTGTATCTCTGTCACCATGACCTGTATCTCTGCGTCACCATGACCTGTATCTCTGTCACCATGACCTGTATCTCTGCGTCACCATGACCTGTATCTCTGTCACCATGACCTGTATCTCTGCGTCACCATGACCTGTATCTCTGTCACCATGACCTGTATCTCTGCGTCACCATGACCTGTATCTCTGTCACCATGACCTGTATCTCTGCGTCACCATGACCTGTATCTCTGTCACCATGACCTGTATCTCTGCGTCACCATGACCTGTATCTCTGTCACCATGACCTGTATCTCTGCGTCACCATGACCTGTATCTCTGTCACCATGACCTGTATCTCTGCGTCACCATGACCTGTATCTCTGTCACCATGACCTGTATCTCTGCGTCACCATGACCTGTATCTCTGTCACCATGACCTGTATCTCTGCGTCACCATGACCTGTATCTCTGTCACCATGACCTGTATCTCTGCGTCACCATGACCTGTATCTCTGTCACCATGACCTGTATCTCTGCGTCACCATGACCTGTATCTCTGTCACCATGACCTGTATCTCTGCGTCACCATGACCTGTATCTCTGTCACCATGACCTGTATCTCTGCGTCACCATGACCTGTATCTCTGTCACCATGACCTGTATCTCTGCGTCACCATGACCTGTATCTCTGTCACCATGACCTGTATCTCTGCGTCACCATGACCTGTATCTCTGTCACCATGACCTGTATCTCTGCGTCACCATGACCTGTATCTCTGTCACCATGACCTGTATCTCTGCGTCACCATGACCTGTATCTCTGTCACCATGACCTGTATCTCTGCGTCACCATGACCTGTATCTCTGTCACCATGACCTGTATCTCTGCGTCACCATGACCTGTATCTCTGTCACCATGACCTGTATCTCTGCGTCACCATGACCTGTATCTCTGTCACCATGACCTGTATCTCTGCGTCACCATGACCTGTATCTCTGTCACCATGACCTGTATCTCTGCGTCACCATGACCTGTATCTCTGTCACCATGACCTGTATCTCTGCGTCACCATGACCTGTATCTCTGTCACCATGACCTGTATCTCTGCGTCACCATGACCTGTATCTCTGTCACCATGACCTGTATCTCTGCGTCACCATGACCTGTATCTCTGTCACCATGACCTGTATCTCTGCGTCACCATGACCTGTATCTCTGTCACCATGACCTGTATCTCTGCGTCACCATGACCTGTATCTCTGTCACCATGACCTGTATCTCTGCGTCACCATGACCTGTATCTCTGTCACCATGACCTGTATCTCTGCGTCACCATGACCTGTATCTCTGTCACCATGACCTGTATCTCTGCGTCACCATGACCTGTATCTCTGTCACCATGACCTGTATCTCTGCGTCACCATGACCTGTATCTCTGTCACCATGACCTGTATCTCTGCGTCACCATGACCTGTATCTCTGTCACCATGACCTGTATCTCTGCGTCACCATGACCTGTATCTCTGTCACCATGACCTGTATCTCTGCGTCACCATGACCTGTATCTCTGTCACCATGACCTGTATCTCTGCGTCACCATGACCTGTATCTCTGTCACCATGACCTGTATCTCTGCGTCACCATGACCTGTATCTCTGTCACCATGACCTGTATCTCTGCGTCACCATGACCTGTATCTCTGTCACCATGACCTGTATCTCTGCGTCACCATGACCTGTATCTCTGTCACCATGACCTGTATCTCTGCGTCACCATGACCTGTATCTCTGTCACCATGACCTGTATCTCTGCGTCACCATGACCTGTATCTCTGTCACCATGACCTGTATCTCTGCGTCACCATGACCTGTATCTCTGTCACCATGACCTGTATCTCTGCGTCACCATGACCTGTATCTCTGTCACCATGACCTGTATCTCTGCGTCACCATGACCTGTATCTCTGTCACCATGACCTGTATCTCTGCGTCACCATGACCTGTATCTCTGTCACCATGACCTGTATCTCTGCGTCACCATGACCTGTATCTCTGTCACCATGACCTGTATCTCTGCGTCACCATGACCTGTATCTCTGTCACCATGACCTGTATCTCTGCGTCACCATGACCTGTATCTCTGTCACCATGACCTGTATCTCTGCGTCACCATGACCTGTATCTCTGTCACCATGACCTGTATCTCTGCGTCACCATGACCTGTATCTCTGTCACCATGACCTGTATCTCTGCGTCACCATGACCTGTATCTCTGTCACCATGACCTGTATCTCTGCGTCACCATGACCTGTATCTCTGTCACCATGACCTGTATCTCTGCGTCACCATGACCTGTATCTCTGTCACCATGACCTGTATCTCTGCGTCACCATGACCTGTATCTCTGTCACCATGACCTGTATCTCTGCGTCACCATGACCTGTATCTCTGTCACCATGACCTGTATCTCTGCGTCACCATGACCTGTATCTCTGTCACCATGACCTGTATCTCTGCGTCACCATGACCTGTATCTCTGTCACCATGACCTGTATCTCTGCGTCACCATGACCTGTATCTCTGTCACCATGACCTGTATCTCTGCGTCACCATGACCTGTATCTCTGTCACCATGACCTGTATCTCTGCGTCACCATGACCTGTATCTCTGTCACCATGACCTGTATCTCTGCGTCACCATGACCTGTATCTCTGTCACCATGACCTGTATCTCTGCGTCACCATGACCTGTATCTCTGTCACCATGACCTGTATCTCTGCGTCACCATGACCTGTATCTCTGTCACCATGACCTGTATCTCTGCGTCACCATGACCTGTATCTCTGTCACCATGACCTGTATCTCTGCGTCACCATGACCTGTATCTCTGTCACCATGACCTGTATCTCTGCGTCACCATGACCTGTATCTCTGTCACCATGACCTGTATCTCTGCGTCACCATGACCTGTATCTCTGTCACCATGACCTGTATCTCTGCGTCACCATGACCTGTATCTCTGTCACCATGACCTGTATCTCTGCGTCACCATGACCTGTATCTCTGTCACCATGACCTGTATCTCTGCGTCACCATGACCTGTATCTCTGTCACCATGACCTGTATCTCTGCGTCACCATGACCTGTATCTCTGTCACCATGACCTGTATCTCTGCGTCACCATGACCTGTATCTCTGTCACCATGACCTGTATCTCTGCGTCACCATGACCTGTATCTCTGTCACCATGACCTGTATCTCTGCGTCACCATGACCTGTATCTCTGTCACCATGACCTGTATCTCTGCGTCACCATGACCTGTATCTCTGTCACCATGACCTGTATCTCTGCGTCACCATGACCTGTATCTCTGTCACCATGACCTGTATCTCTGCGTCACCATGACCTGTATCTCTGTCACCATGACCTGTATCTCTGCGTCACCATGACCTGTATCTCTGTCACCATGACCTGTATCTCTGCGTCACCATGACCTGTATCTCTGTCACCATGACCTGTATCTCTGCGTCACCATGACCTGTATCTCTGTCACCATGACCTGTATCTCTGCGTCACCATGACCTGTATCTCTGTCACCATGACCTGTATCTCTGCGTCACCATGACCTGTATCTCTCCTCGCAGTCTGTCTTCCTTGCAGTCTCTTCTCCAGTCTCTTCTCCCCGCAGTCTCTTCCCCTTGCAGTCTCTCCCCCTTACAGTCTCTTCTCCTTGCAGTCTCTCTTCCTTGCAGTCTCTTCTCCTCGCCGGTCTGTCTTCCTTGCAGTCTCTTCTCCTCGCAGTCTGTCTTCCTTGCAGTCTCTTCTCCAGTCTCTTCTCCCCGCAGTCTCTTCCCCTTGCAGTCTCTCCCCCTTACAGTCTCTTCTCCTTGCAGTCTCTCTTCCTTGCAGTCTCTTCTCCTCGCAGTCTCTCTCTCACGCTCCTCATGTCTGTTACAATCCGCGGCGTGTGGCGAGCAGCGGAAACGTTTATTATTTTTACACGAGTTGAATCCTGCGATTTACGCTGATAATCCGCTTTTTGTGCGCTGGACAAGCTCCACGATAACCAATCAAAAAGGGTCCTGGGCCCAAAGCGAGGAGGCGGGGCCTGAGACCTGGTGTGACAGAGGCGCCAGTGTCCCCCCTCTCCTCCGGGCGCTGGGGCAGGTAACCACTGGGCGTTCCCTCTTAACGTTTCGCGTCTGAAGACATAAGATGGCTGCCGGCTGCGAGAGGGAGGGGGAGGGGTTATAACACGTGGTCGCTCCAGGATCCAGCCACAGAGGGCGTGCCAATGTACCGCAGGGGCACAGCCAATATGCCGCTGTACACCCCCGCACCTAGATTCAGCGCCCCCACAGTGACCACAGGGCCCCCTGAGCCCCCAAGTGTGCCATCATCCCGGGGCCCCAGGTGTCAGTGTGCCATCATCCCGGGGCCCCAGGTGTCAGTGTGCCATCATCCCGGACCCCAGGTGTCAGTGCGCCATCATCCCGGGGCCCCAGGTGTCAGTGTGCCATCATCCCGGGGCCCCAGGTGTCAGTGTGCCATCATCCCGGACCCCAGGTGTCAGTGTGCCATCATCCCGGACCCCAGGTGTCAGTGTGCCATGTGTATAGGCTCTCCAGGTGCTGTGGCACTACATGTCCCAGCATGCTCCAGTATAAGGTATAGCAGGTGGCTCTCCGGGGGCTGTGGCACTACATGTCCCAGCATGCTCCAGTATAAGGTATAGTAGGTGGCTCAGCCATTGAGGGGTTAATGTCACTGTCACAGCAGCTGAATGAATGCTATCTCTCCGCCACCGGGGCTCCTCCAGGAGATATCGCCTGTCCGTCCATTGTCCCCTAGAGGGGCCGCCATGCGTCATGGAATGACATCACTGCGCCCGTTATCTGGCCCACAGCGCTGGCGAACCAAAGGGCCCATTGTTCAGTCCATCAGTCCACTATCTGTGACCCTGCGCAGTCACAGCGACAGGAGACAGAGACAGAGAGAGACAGAGACAGAGAGACAGAAGACAGAGACAGCGACGAGACAGAGACAGAGAGAGAGACAGAGACAGAGACAGAAAGACAGAGACAGAGAGACAGAGACAGAGTGAGATAGAGAGAGAGACAGAGACAGACAGAGAGAGAAAGACAGACAGAGAGAGGCAGAGAGAGACAGAGACAGAGACAGAAACAGAGAGAGATAGAGAGAAAGACAGAGACAGACAGAGAGAGAGAGAAAGACAGACAGAGAGAGAGAGAGAGACAGAGACAGAAACAGAGACAGAGACAGAGAGACACACAGAGACACACACAGAGACACACACAGAGACACACACAGAGACTGACACAGAGACACACACAGAGACAGAGACTGACACAGAGACAGACAGAGACAGACACAGAGACTGACAGAGACACACACAGAGACACACACAGAGACACACACAGAGACACACACAGAGACACACACAGAGACACACACAGAGACACACACAGAGACACAAGAGAGAGAGAGAGAGTGATAGAGAGAGAGAGAGAGACAGAGTGATAGAGAGAGTGATAGAGAGAGAGTGATAGAAAGAGTGATAGAGAGAGGAACGACAAGACAGCGCCAAAGACAGGAGGTGGACTGGACACACAGGGGCCCCAAAAGGACATCCACGCGGGAACACCGGAACAGGAGGGAAGACCAGGACAGGAGACAAAAGCACTAGACGAGAGCCAGAGACTGCCGGAGAGTGATAGAGAGAGAGTGATAGAGAGAGTGATAGAGAGAGTGATAGAGAGAGTGATAGAGAGAGAATGATAGATAGAGAGAGTGATAGAGAGAGATAGAGTGATAGAGAGAGACAGAGTGATAGAGAGAGTGATAGAGAGAGATAGAGTGATAGACAGAGTGATAGAGAGAGTGATAGAGAGAGTGATAGAGAGAGTGATAGAGAGACGGGGGAGCTGCCTAGTTGTCTGTTTATAGCCACTATGTGTAATGACAGTGTTTCGCTATCTATGGAGCGTTTCGTTGTGTAGATTGCCTGCATGTGGTCTGTAAAGAATCCGCTCCAGAGACTCTACGTTATAGATGCCCGGAGTATGTAGAGGCGGCAATCTGAGACTCCGTTATCTCCCGGTGTCTGGCTGGAGCAGCACCGGTCATGTAACGTGTGGACTGGTTCTTATGAATGTAGAGACCACCCAGAACCCACTCACGGAAAACGCCATTATCACTTACACCAAACCACAGCAAGCACAGGCCGGGCCGCCGACGCTTCATAATCATGTGACCTGGGGACATTACTGTGTGACATAATCATGTGACCTGGGGACATTACTGTGACCTAATCATGTCATCTGGGGACATTACTGTGTGACATAATCATGTGACCTGGGGACATTACTGTGACATAATCATGTGACCTGGGCACATTACTGTGTGACAAAATCATGTGACCTGTGAGGTGCCTTATCTTGCACATCATATAGGGGGATCTTTGATTCCGGCCGGGTCCTGTCACATAATGCGTCCGTTGTGTCTGGATTCTTCTGCATTACGTCTGAATATAACATTTCCTTCGTCCTCTGTATTACGTGGAGGGCGGAGCACACACTCCTATGCTAATCACTGGGCAGCCGCAGGAATCGCCGCATTAACCCCGGATTCTTTACAGCTGAGATCATCCGCGGACAGAAATAAAGCCGCAGCTGTTGCCGTTTATTGGCCCAATACGGGGTCTGGAGAGAGATCAGAGAATCTGGGAATCCATTACCTATGACTACGCCAGCACCGGTATACACCCCCGCGATGACGCCCATCCATCATCTGAGCCAGACGTGCCATCGCTTCTGGAGATTTCCAGCTGCTAGGAGCAGAGAATCCCGGGACAGATGGTGGGGATCGGCTGGGCTAACGCCCGGGAGGAGTAACGTGAAACAAGGGTGGATGAGCGAAGGAGAGAAAGACGGGGGGAGGAGAGCGAGAAGGAACGACAAGACAGCGCCAAAGACAGGAGGTGGACTGGACTCACAGGGGCCCCAAAAGGATGTCCACGCGGGAACCCCGGAACAGGAGGGAAGACCAGGACAGGAGACGAGAGCCAGAGACTGCCGGATCTTAACAAGAGGCGTCCGGCCATGTGAGGGGGAGTGCACATATACCAGACCCGGCTGCCCGCAGTGCTTCCCACAGTGGCGGAGGAGGCTGCGTGGCAGGACCGGAGGCGAGCACTGTGAGCGGGTAACAGGACTCCCCGTCTGGGATCACTGCGGACAGCGACACAGGAAGTGGATCGCGCTCCCGCTATGTGGGAGGGGTGATGTACAGTCGCAGTACGGCGAGGGTGCGCTCTGTACTGTACAGATGTCCGTAGTTTCCCCATCTCATCGCGGTGATGTCCACGGATCGCATCGGAATTCTCTAAGGCTATTGTAGTTTTACTCTAATGGCATAAAACGCGGTCACCCCAGCGACCAGCCACAAACAAATGCGCAGACGACGCGTCTCTCCACCTATTGTGTGAAATCCTCAGCAGCCATTATCACCTGGGAGCCAGTCAATACCTACAGCAGAAAAATAGTAACAGCACCATTCACATAACTGCTACACGCGGCCAGAAAGATCTTACCTCGGACGTTACTCGCCCTCCGGCCGCCAACGGCATGTAAACATGCCGCCGCGTCTCTGAACGGGCGCACGCTCCACTCCCCACCAATGCTATTAGGCGCTCACCCATCCAGGGGAAGCCTCTACCCAATCAAAGACCCAAGACTGCTCAGCCTATCAGGGACTAGCAGCCTCTATATAACCTGTCTGCGTCATCTTCCTGTGCCGGTTATAGACTCTGTGATCAGTATCTGTGTCTGCTACTTTCTCTCTCTCTGCCTTGTGCCTTGTTTCCTGCATTCTCGAGTGACCCAGTTTTGATCCTGCCTCTCTGTATCATATTCCCATTCTCCCACCTTATTGTATTAACCCATTATCTTACTCCTTGCCTTCCCTGTGTGTCTGTGTTGGCCCATCGGGACCCTGCTGGTGTGTGTGAGTGAGTGTAAGTCCTAGTCTGTCTGTCAGTCCTGTCTGTCTCGTTTGACCCTCTCTTGTCCATGGCCTCTGTTATCTGTTCATCGTTGTCTGTTGCTGGTCGGTCCCTTCCGACCCAGTCTTCCTCCCGCTTCCTACTCTCTCTTACTACTAATCTTCTCGGTTCCTCCTTTGCTTCATACTTCTTCTCCCAGGAGTTGCACCAGGGGCCGCGACCTGTGGGTAAACTTGCAGTCCAGACTATCCTCACCTTTAGAGGCTCTAGTGAACACTAGGTCTCACTAGACTCCGCGCCTTGGCCAGCAACAACCGTCTTGCTCCCACGGCTACTCTGGTACTCACCCGAGGTAATCCCAGTGTGCCGTTACACTACCACCTCACTGCTACGGCCACCCAAGACGAAGTCATCGCCTCCCTACGCACCTCACCAGAACCTGCCGCAGCCTCCGCTCCTGGTCCACCTCAGGCAACTATGGATGTCAAAGCTAATTTGCCAGACCGGTTCTCGGGAGACCGGTCTCAGTTTCAACTCTTCAAGGAGAATTGCAAACTTTATTTTCAACTCAGACCCCATGCATCAGGCTCCGAATCTCAAAGAGTGGTTCTGATCATCACCCTGCTCCAAGGGGATCCCTAGGCTTGGGCCTTTAGCCACCCGCCAGAAAGCTCCGACCGACAATCCGTGGACGGATTTTTTGAAGCTCTGGGGTTATTATATGACGATCCAGATCGGTTGGCCACAGCAGGTTTGGATGGAAGGCCTCTAGTTGAAGGTTGTATTCACAGGAGCACGCTGTCTCTCAAGATGTCCGTGGGTATCTGTCATTCCGAACATTTAGAGTTCCTCCTCATTCACAGTCCATCTGCTCAACTGGTGCTCGGGCACCCCTGGCTCCAAACCCATCACCCAGTCATCGATTGGGTTAAAGGGGAAATCATCAGTTGGAGCGAATCTTGTGCCAGGTCCTGTATCTCATGACCAATCTGTATTGGCCAGACTTCAACCTTCCAGGTCCCGCCTCAGTACGCAGATTTCGTTGATGTCTTCAGCAATCAAGCCTCAGAGGAACTTCCACCACATCGAGCATCAGATTGTGCCATCGATCTAGTTCCCTGGAGCCATACTCCCGAAGGGACGACTGTTCTCGATCTCTAGACCTGAAACTTCAGCTATGGAGGAATATGTCAAGGAAAAACCTTCGGAAAGGCTTCATTCGCCCCTCCAAATCACCCGTAGGAGCTGGCTTCTTCTTTGTCGCCAAAAAAGATGGCTCCTTGAGGCCATGAATCGACTCCTGGACTTTAAACAAGATTACCATGAAAAATACCTACCCGCTTCCCCGGATTTCGGATCTCTTCGACTGCTTAAGAGGAGCAGTTGTCTTCTCTAAAATTGATCTCCGGGGTACTTACAATCTTGTAAGAATTTGTGAGGGAGACGAATGGAAGACGGCTTTCAATACGCACTCTGGACATTATGAATACCTAGTGATGCCTTTCGGCCTCTGCAATGCCTCAGCCGTCTTCCAGGACCTCATCAATGAGATTTTATGGGACTTTCTGGGACACTTCAGGGTTGTTTATCTTGACGATATAGTAATCTTCTCTCCAGACATTGAGTCTCATCGGGCCCATGTCCAACAAGTTCTCACTCGCCTCTAGGAAAATCACCTCTTTGCCAAAGGAGAGAAATGCAAGTTCGAAGTGGACAAGGTCGCGTTCCTGGGATACGTGATTTCCCCTGAAGGCTTCGCCATGGACCTAGATAAAGTCAAAGCAATCCTGGAGTGGGTCCAACCCACCAACTTGAAAACCACACAAAGATTTCTTGGGTTCTCAAATTACTATAGACGTTTTATCTGGGGAATGTCTATCCTGGTCAACCCTATTTCCAATCTCACTAAGAAGGGAGCAGATCCTTCTCAGTGGTCTTCCGTGGCTGTTAAGGCATTTAATGCTTTCAAGAAGGCATTTACTTCTGTGCCTGTACTTCGTCATCCTAATCCCGATCTTCAATTCGTTCTGGAAGTGGACACATCTGACATTGGAGCGGGGGCTGTCCTTTCTCAACAGGATCTTGAAGACAGAAAGATGTACCCATGAGCTTACTTCTCCAGAAAGTTCTCCAGTGCCGAACAGAACTATGATGTGGGCAACAGAGAGTTGTTAGCCATCAAGTTGGCATTAGAGGAATGGAGACATTGTTTGGAGGGAGCTTCTCAGACCATCATGATCTTCAAGGACCATAAAAATCGAACATATAATGAATCTGCCAAGAGACTTAACCCAAGACAAGCAAGATGGGCCTCATTCTTCACACTTCGTCATTACATACCGCCTGTGGTTCGCAGAATAAAAGACCTGATGCATTAGCCCGCTCCTTTCTACCCGAACATGCTCCCTCATCTCCCCTACTTCCGATCATTCCTTCTGCCTCAATCATTGTTGGTCTTACGCAAGATTTGCACACCCTTATCATGAATTCGCAGGACCAGGCGCCTGCCCAGAAACCTCGCAACCGTCTCTTTGTGCCACAGAGACTAAGAAAACCAATACTGTTGAAGATCCTTTCGTGCAAGACCGGTGGTCATCCGGGGGTACAGGAATCCTTGGACTTGTCCCGTATTGTATGGTGGCCTGCCATGTCCAGAGACGTCAAAGAATTCGTCACGTCATGTTTGGTCTGCGCCCAAAACAAGTCTTCTCGGTCACCGCCCATAGGGATTCTTCATCTATTATCTGTACCCAGGTGTCCTTGGACACATCTGTCCATGCATTTTGTCACAGACCTTCCTATCTCCTCCGGCAACACCACAATCTGGGTCATTGTCGACCAATTTAGCAAAATGGCTCACTTTGTACCATTGACTTTCCTACCATTTGCTCAGGAATTGGCAGATCTTTTTGTGAAGAATATCGTACGACTCCATGGTCTACCTACAGACATTGTGTCAGATAGGGGCTCTCAGTTTATTGCTCGCTTTTGGAGAGCGTTCTGCAAATTGCTTCATATCTCAGTCAGTCTCTCCTCGGGGTATCACCCTCAGTCCAATGGACAAACTGAACGGATCAATCAAAAATGGAACAGTAATTACTGTTTACACTGCATTACTATCACACTGTTATATATCACCTATCATCTCTAATACTATTATATTATTATACAGATACTGACCAGCGTTA
Organism: Limnodynastes dumerilii; assembly: GCA_011038615.1. NCBI lineage: Eukaryota > Metazoa > Chordata > Amphibia > Anura > Limnodynastidae > Limnodynastes > Limnodynastes dumerilii. Next base: position 15,835 of record WWET01009896.1, read on the forward strand.
CTATCACACTGTTATTTATCACCTCTCATCTCTAATACTATTATATTATTATATTATTACACAGATACTGATCAGCGTTACTATCACACTGTTAATTAGACTTGGACCAGGAAAAATCACCTCTCAGCTCAGTGAAGTTGTACCTTTCCACGCGTTTTCCTCTTATGATCACTCTCTGGTTTAGGTCTATGGTAATTTGCATTTGATAAACCCTAATATCAGGACGCTTAGCTCCTCCCAGTGATAGAGTAAGACACGCCCCTCTTCAGATTGTGCTTTTAATGCGCTGAAATGTAAGTTTAAATGTAAGAAGTTTCTTAAATAGGACCTTAGGGCCTGATCCAGACCCACGCTGCAGCGTAAGATCGGCTTAAAGCTTCAGTGTAGTAACGCTGGAGGGGGCGCCCCCCAGCGTTACTACGTTACTGCGTTACTACGCTGAGGTAGGTGGGGGGAGGGAGGGTAATGAGGCTGGGAGGGTGGCGTTAACGTAGCAACGCTGCCGTCCCAGCGTATTTACAGTCGCTTGGAGGGGGAGTCCCACGATGTAACGCTGAGCATTAGTCACAAGCAAAATATGAAGATCAAACCAACGCGAGCCGCAAAGGATGATGGGAGCACAATGGTTCCCTGTGCTCAGACAAGCCTCCACTATTCGCTTGGACCTGTGGGATTTTTCCTGCCGCGGCCTCTGAATAGGCATGAGGTCCGGCATCTATAAATAACAGGACCCGCCGGAGAGTTTATTTTCCTGACAGCTTTTGCTGCTCCTTTTTTTTCGCCCCTTTTCGGGCTTATTCCTGAAACATCTCTATGAAAACAAGTCTGAGGCGTGAAATCGCCGGCGTTTGCCATGAAAATGTGCGCGACTCGGAATTTACAGAGAAAATAAACCACAAGAAAACCACAGGCTCAGAAATTAGCATCAAATCACATTTTTGTTATACCGCAAAATGTTTAAGGCAACAATTTCACCTGGCAGATTTTATTTTCCTTCTTTAATAGCAGTTTAAGTACTGTTCAGGAGGCCTATTTATCCTGCTGTTACTAAGAAGGTACATAAAAATGGCTGCAGTTACAGGACACGCCTCCTCTGATGGAGCATAGACACGCCTCTTCTGTTGGAGCGCTAGACACACCTCCTCTGTTAGAGCATAGACACGCCCCCTTCTGGCAGAGAGCTAGACACGCCTTTTCTGAAGGAGCGCTAGAGGCGCCTTCTCTGTCTGGGTGAGCACTGGCATGGAGCGGGGGGGTTGTCTGAGGTCACCCCTCACACCCCTCTCACTCCACCTCTGTAGACCTCTCTGGCGCGTTCCACGGAATCTCAGCCTCTCGCCCTGGAGGTGTCAGTCCAAGCTCCCGGCGCTATTAGACACACGTTTCATGCGACTCTCCGCACGTAGACTTCCAGTCGCCATTCTCGAACACAGAAAATTATTTTTTGTGTT
>WWET01009900.1:6299-23555 GCA_011038615.1 Limnodynastes dumerilii
CTTTTGCCACCTCCCTCTATCTCCTGGGAAAGTACAGTCTCCTCTTACCCCCTTTACTAAGAAAAGGTGACCTACCATGGTGTTTAGTTTAGATAATCCTGTTGTTTTTATCAATGTTCAATTGAATCCTCTAAATATCTTAACCACTCAGTTTTACTTGTCTGCTGCTTAAATAGTAAGTTAAACAAAATATTGTTTTGTGAAGTCATTTTTACACAAATATACCCTTGATTTATTTATCACAGAATATAAAAAGAAAATACTAATGTAGGCACTAAATATATAAAATAGTCTCACTAATTTATGTTATATACAGCACATCTGCTCCTGCAGGGATGATCAAATACCATCATCCACTATAAAACAGCAAAAAGAATAGCACTTGTGTAAATATATAAATCTTTATTAATTACTCAGTAATATAATATAAAATCAATATATGGTGGAGAGTCCCTTCTGGACAGCAGTCATTTAGCTAGCCACAGCAGTGGTTGGTAATAGAGTCCCTGACCAGGGTCGGCGTTATGTGGTAAGCGGAGGGATATGGTGCAGGACGGCGCCAGGCTGGACAGGCGCCGATCCACCAGCTCCCCAGCGCTGGTCTGACCCCTTACATGAATGCCGCTGTTAAACATTGTATGGTGCTCTCACCATGAGTGCGCCTTATAGTGTTTAACAGCATCGCCCCCAGCCCTCCTCCTGTGTAACATTAAACAACGCTAGCATGACCTAAGGTCACATCAACGTCATTCACTTCAGAACCTGCCACGGCGGAGAGCAGAAGACTGAAGGATGAAGACACTTATAGAAGTGGGGCTGGAGAGACATGATGGGGAATAATGGGGGGATGAAAAGACATTATGGGGATACTGGGAGGCTGGAGAGACATGACTGAAAATACTGGGGGGTTGGAGAGACATGATGGGGGATACTGGGGGGCTAGAGACACATGATTGAAAATACTGGGGGATGTAGACACATGATGAGGATAATGGGGAGCAGGAAACATTACAGGGGATACTGGGGGGGCTGGAGAAATCATGGTTGATACTGAGGGGCAGGAGAAACATAATTTTTTTTTATTCTCTTTTTAGCCTGTGACTCTGTATATGTGGCAGGGCTTTTTACACAACAGTAGAAGTACGGGAACCCTGTAGGCCAAAATCTGTTACAGTGAATGGCAGTGACCTAACCTATAGGTCATTGCCATTCTAGAAAACAGATTGGGTCCTACAGTGATCCTGTAGGAACCCTGTATTACCAGTGCTGCTGCATTATGTGACCAGAAGAGACAGTGTGGGAAACACAGAGAGTTGGTGCACTGTGGCGGAAGGGATAATAGTAAGTAAATAAGGGAATAAATTATAAAGGGGCAGACATGGAGGCTGGACAAATAATAATGGGGCAGACATGAATTGTATATTATGTTATTGTGAGTAGCTAATAAAGATTTGCATGAGCACTCCTCTTTTTGCTTATTTATTAGCAGGTTTATGTCTAGTTCCAGCAAATCACAAAGAGCTTTACAACTGTTTTGGGGTAAATTCTTGATTTATTCAAACACATAATTATACAATGTTTTCAGCAGGCAAGAGTCCAACCATATATTCATAAACCAGTAGACCATTATTCAACCTACACATGAGCTTCAGAATGTCTTAAATCAACTGCACCTCTGCACTGGAATGATCTGCCATCTTCAGTCAGACTCTCCCCCACATTGCAGGTCTTCAAGAGCTCACTCAAAACGCACCTGTTAAAACTACCCTACCCCTCCTCCACTTAACATCCTCACTGCATCCTACATCTATCCTTTCTTCACCTTCCTTCCTTCTCTCCTTTGCTCACACCAGCAGTCCACCACCTTACCCCTCCTTATGTTTTTTGTAAATTCATCCCTCCCACTTAATGTGTTAGCTCATGTGAGCAGGGTCCCCCTTCCTAGTGTTGTCCCCTCCTCCACCACTCCCCATTCACTTTGTATCCTTGTGTTCCCCTCTGCTACCCTTTTACCCCATCCCCAACTGGTGGCTCCCTCTCTCCTCCTTTCTGATCTGTCAAGTCTGACACCTCGCACTTTTTGCTTTGTTGTCTGTGCTTGCTTCACAGATATTATATTATATTTTATTTTGTACTATGCTGTCCATCCCTGCCCTGTATGTCTGTACTGTATTTTGTTGTTGTATTTTGTATGGGGCTGTGGGCACCTTGTGGTGCCTTATAAATAAACAATAATAATAATAATAACTGTGATTCTACATAATTACAGCCATTCTCATCATCAGTATAATAATTTGTTTTAGACAAATTGATAGTAAGATCAGGATAATTTATAATGAAGAATCCAGGGGTCAGATTTACTGTGTCCTTATATATATATATAAGGTGTGTGTGAACGGCATTCCATGTAAAGGTATCCTGCTCTGGATGCTGTCCAAGGTAGTAGGTAAATAGAGATAGCTGGATGGACACACACCAGAGACTGAAACAAAGTATCTTTAAATTATCAAAGGATTTAATGCACGTTTAAAACGTTACATTAGTGTAGGTACATTGCGGTGAAAAGATAGTCCGACGTTTCAATCCCCATATCAGGGATTTTCATCAGGGCACCAGCAAGCAGAAAGAGAATTCTTACTCTACCTTTCTGTCTTAATGTATCATTTTTTCATTGTATTTGTATCTAATAAACTGATTTTCCTCTAATCCTTTCTTGCGGATATTCACTGACACTTTTTGGAGTCAACAACAGTAAAGGAGCAGATTGCTCCATCGGAGCCGTCAGAGAGGGTGGAGAAAATCCCCTGTCCGTCCTAAGAAGCCCTCTGGCCATTCGTTTGGATCTGAATAGAAAACTTTCTTTTTGTGGTCCCTTTTAGACTTGAGAATGAAAGAGCTTCATTTTGCATCCTTCTGATCAAATTAGGAAACAAAGGATTTTATAAACAGGAGCAGCACATTGTGAAACTGACTCTCATTTATTGATTACATCTGTCTGACCAACCATTTCTAATACAAAGTGACTACATCTGTCTGACCAACCATTTCTAATACAAAGTGACTACATCTGTCTGACCAACCATTTCTAATACAAAGTGACTACATCTGCCTGACCAACCATTTCTAATACAAAGTGACTACATCTGTCTGACCAACCATTTCTAATACAAAGTGACTACATCTGCCTGACCAACCATTTCTAATACAAAGTGACTACATCTGCCTGACCAACCATTTCTAATACAAAGTGACTACATCTGCCTGACCAACCATTTCTAATACAAAGTGACTACATCTGCCTGACCAACCATTTCTAATACAAAGTGACTACATCTGCCTGACCAACCATTTCTAATACAAAGTGACTACATCTGCCTGACCAACCATTTCTAATACAAAGTGACTACATCTGCCTGACCAACCATTTCTAATACAAAGTGACTACATCTGCCTGACCAACCATTTCTAATACAAAGTGACTACATCTGCCTGACCAACCATTTCTAATACAAAGTGACTACATCTGCCTGACCAACCATTTCTAATACAAAGTGACTACATCTGCCTGACCAACCATTTCTAATACAAAGTGACTACATCTGCCTGACCAACCATTTCTAATACAAAGTGACTACATCTGCCTGACCAACCATTTCTAATACAAAGTGACTACATCTGCCTGACCAACCATTTCTAATACAAAGTGACTACATCTGCCTGACCAACCATTTCTAATACAAAGTGACTACATCTGCCTGACCAACCATTTCTAATACAAAGTGACTACATCTGCCTGACCAACCATTTCTAATACAAAGTGACTACATCTGCCTGACCAACCATTTCTAATACAAAGTGACTACATCTGCCTGACCAACCATTTCTAATACAAAGTGACTACATCTGCCTGACCAACCATTTCTAATACAAAGTGACTACATCTGCCTGACCAACCATTTCTAATACAAAGTGACTACATCTGCCTGACCAACCATTTCTAATACAAAGTGACTACATCTGCCTGACCAACCATTTCTAATACAAAGTGACTACATCTGCCTGACCAACCATTTCTAATACAAAGTGACTACATCTGCCTGACCAACCATTTCTAATACAAAGTGACTACATCTGCCTGACCAACCATTTCTAATACAAAGTGACTACATCTGCCTGACCAACCATTTCTAATACAAAGTGACTACATCTGCCTGACCAACCATTTCTAATACAAAGTGACTACATCTGCCTGACCAACCATTTCTAATACAAAGTGACTACATCTGCCTGACCAACCATTTCTAATACAAAGTGACTACATCTGCCTGACCAACCATTTCTAATACAAAGTGACTACATCTGCCTGACCAACCATTTCTAATACAAAGTGACTACATCTGCCTGACCAACCATTTCTAATACAAAGTGACTACATCTGCCTGACCAACCATTTCTAATACAAAGTGACTACATCTGCCTGACCAACCATTTCTAATACAAAGTGACTACATCTGCCTGACCAACCATTTCTAATACAAAGTGACTACATCTGCCTGACCAACCATTTCTAATACAAAGTGACTACATCTGCCTGACCAACCATTTCTAATACAAAGTGACTACATCTGCCTGACCAACCATTTCTAATACAAAGTGACTACATCTGCCTGACCAACCATTTCTAATACAAAGTGACTACATCTGCCTGACCAACCATTTCTAATACAAAGTGACTACATCTGCCTGACCAACCATTTCTAATACAAAGTGACTACATCTGCCTGACCAACCATTTCTAATACAAAGTGACTACATCTGCCTGACCAACCATTTCTAATACAAAGTGACTACATCTGCCTGACCAACCATTTCTAATACAAAGTGACTACATCTGCCTGACCAACCATTTCTAATACAAAGTGACTACATCTGCCTGACCAACCATTTCTAATACAAAGTGACTACATCTGCCTGACCAACCATTTCTAATACAAAGTGACTACATCTGCCTGACCAACCATTTCTAATACAAAGTGACTACATCTGCCTGACCAACCATTTCTAATACAAAGTGACTACATCTGCCTGACCAACCATTTCTAATACAAAGTGACTACATCTGCCTGACCAACCATTTCTAATACAAAGTGACTACATCTGCCTGACCAACCATTTCTAATACAAAGTGACTACATCTGCCTGACCAACCATTTCTAATACAAAGTGACTACATCTGCCTGACCAACCATTTCTAATACAAAGTGACTACATCTGCCTGACCAACCATTTCTAATACAAAGTGACTACATCTGCCTGACCAACCATTTCTAATACAAAGTGACTACATCTGCCTGACCAACCATTTCTAATACAAAGTGACTACATCTGCCTGACCAACCATTTCTAATACAAAGTGACTACATCTGCCTGACCAACCATTTCTAATACAAAGTGACTACATCTGCCTGACCAACCATTTCTAATACAAAGTGACTACATCTGCCTGACCAACCATTTCTAATACAAAGTGACTACATCTGCCTGACCAACCATTTCTAATACAAAGTGACTACATCTGCCTGACCAACCATTTCTAATACAAAGTGACTACATCTGCCTGACCAACCATTTCTAATACAAAGTGACTACATCTGCCTGACCAACCATTTCTAATACAAAGTGACTACATCTGCCTGACCAACCATTTCTAATACAAAGTGACTACATCTGCCTGACCAACCATTTCTAATACAAAGTGACTACATCTGCCTGACCAACCATTTCTAATACAAAGTGACTACATCTGCCTGACCAACCATTTCTAATACAAAGTGACTACATCTGCCTGACCAACCATTTCTAATACAAAGTGACTACATCTGCCTGACCAACCATTTCTAATACAAAGTGACTACATCTGCCTGACCAACCATTTCTAATACAAAGTGACTACATCTGCCTGACCAACCATTTCTAATACAAAGTGACTACATCTGCCTGACCAACCATTTCTAATACAAAGTGACTACATCTGCCTGACCAACCATTTCTAATACAAAGTGACTACATCTGCCTGACCAACCATTTCTAATACAAAGTGACTACATCTGCCTGACCAACCATTTCTAATACAAAGTGACTACATCTGCCTGACCAACCATTTCTAATACAAAGTGACTACATCTGCCTGACCAACCATTTCTAATACAAAGTGACTACATCTGCCTGACCAACCATTTCTAATACAAAGTGACTACATCTGCCTGACCAACCATTTCTAATACAAAGTGACTACATCTGCCTGACCAACCATTTCTAATACAAAGTGACTACATCTGCCTGACCAACCATTTCTAATACAAAGTGACTACATCTGCCTGACCAACCATTTCTAATACAAAGTGACTACATCTGCCTGACCAACCATTTCTAATACAAAGTGACTACATCTGCCTGACCAACCATTTCTAATACAAAGTGACTACATCTGCCTGACCAACCATTTCTAATACAAAGTGACTACATCTGCCTGACCAACCATTTCTAATACAAAGTGACTACATCTGCCTGACCAACCATTTCTAATACAAAGTGACTACATCTGCCTGACCAACCATTTCTAATACAAAGTGACTACATCTGCCTGACCAACCATTTCTAATACAAAGTGACTACATCTGCCTGACCAACCATTTCTAATACAAAGTGACTACATCTGCCTGACCAACCATTTCTAATACAAAGTGACTACATCTGCCTGACCAACCATTTCTAATACAAAGTGACTACATCTGCCTGACCAACCATTTCTAATACAAAGTGACTACATCTGCCTGACCAACCATTTCTAATACAAAGTGACTACATCTGCCTGACCAACCATTTCTAATACAAAGTGACTACATCTGCCTGACCAACCATTTCTAATACAAAGTGACTACATCTGCCTGACCAACCATTTCTAATACAAAGTGACTACATCTGCCTGACCAACCATTTCTAATACAAAGTGACTACATCTGCCTGACCAACCATTTCTAATACAAAGTGACTACATCTGCCTGACCAACCATTTCTAATACAAAGTGACTACATCTGCCTGACCAACCATTTCTAATACAAAGTGACTACATCTGCCTGACCAACCATTTCTAATACAAAGTGACTACATCTGCCTGACCAACCATTTCTAATACAAAGTGACTACATCTGCCTGACCAACCATTTCTAATACAAAGTGACTACATCTGCCTGACCAACCATTTCTAATACAAAGTGACTACATCTGCCTGACCAACCATTTCTAATACAAAGTGACTACATCTGCCTGACCAACCATTTCTAATACAAAGTGACTACATCTGCCTGACCAACCATTTCTAATACAAAGTGACTACATCTGCCTGACCAACCATTTCTAATACAAAGTGACTACATCTGCCTGACCAACCATTTCTAATACAAAGTGACTACATCTGCCTGACCAACCATTTCTAATACAAAGTGACTACATCTGCCTGACCAACCATTTCTAATACAAAGTGACTACATCTGCCTGACCAACCATTTCTAATACAAAGTGACTACATCTGCCTGACCAACCATTTCTAATACAAAGTGACTACATCTGCCTGACCAACCATTTCTAATACAAAGTGACTACATCTGCCTGACCAACCATTTCTAATACAAAGTGACTACATCTGCCTGACCAACCATTTCTAATACAAAGTGACTACATCTGCCTGACCAACCATTTCTAATACAAAGTGACTACATCTGCCTGACCAACCATTTCTAATACAAAGTGACTACATCTGCCTGACCAACCATTTCTAATACAAAGTGACTACATCTGCCTGACCAACCATTTCTAATACAAAGTGACTACATCTGCCTGACCAACCATTTCTAATACAAAGTGACTACATCTGCCTGACCAACCATTTCTAATACAAAGTGACTACATCTGCCTGACCAACCATTTCTAATACAAAGTGACTACATCTGCCTGACCAACCATTTCTAATACAAAGTGACTACATCTGCCTGACCAACCATTTCTAATACAAAGTGACTACATCTGCCTGACCAACCATTTCTAATACAAAGTGACTACATCTGCCTGACCAACCATTTCTAATACAAAGTGACTACATCTGCCTGACCAACCATTTCTAATACAAAGTGACTACATCTGCCTGACCAACCATTTCTAATACAAAGTGACTACATCTGCCTGACCAACCATTTCTAATACAAAGTGACTACATCTGCCTGACCAACCATTTCTAATACAAAGTGACTACATCTGCCTGACCAACCATTTCTAATACAAAGTGACTACATCTGCCTGACCAACCATTTCTAATACAAAGTGACTACATCTGCCTGACCAACCATTTCTAATACAAAGTGACTACATCTGCCTGACCAACCATTTCTAATACAAAGTGACTACATCTGCCTGACCAACCATTTCTAATACAAAGTGACTACATCTGCCTGACCAACCATTTCTAATACAAAGTGACTACATCTGCCTGACCAACCATTTCTAATACAAAGTGACTACATCTGCCTGACCAACCATTTCTAATACAAAGTGACTACATCTGCCTGACCAACCATTTCTAATACAAAGTGACTACATCTGCCTGACCAACCATTTCTAATACAAAGTGACTACATCTGCCTGACCAACCATTTCTAATACAAAGTGACTACATCTGCCTGACCAACCATTTCTAATACAAAGTGACTACATCTGCCTGACCAACCATTTCTAATACAAAGTGACTACATCTGCCTGACCAACCATTTCTAATACAAAGTGACTACATCTGCCTGACCAACCATTTCTAATACAAAGTGACTACATCTGCCTGACCAACCATTTCTAATACAAAGTGACTACATCTGCCTGACCAACCATTTCTAATACAAAGTGACTACATCTGCCTGACCAACCATTTCTAATACAAAGTGACTACATCTGCCTGACCAACCATTTCTAATACAAAGTGACTACATCTGCCTGACCAACCATTTCTAATACAAAGTGACTACATCTGCCTGACCAACCATTTCTAATACAAAGTGACTACATCTGCCTGACCAACCATTTCTAATACAAAGTGACTACATCTGCCTGACCAACCATTTCTAATACAAAGTGACTACATCTGCCTGACCAACCATTTCTAATACAAAGTGACTACATCTGCCTGACCAACCATTTCTAATACAAAGTGACTACATCTGCCTGACCAACCATTTCTAATACAAAGTGACTACATCTGCCTGACCAACCATTTCTAATACAAAGTGACTACATCTGCCTGACCAACCATTTCTAATACAAAGTGACTACATCTGCCTGACCAACCATTTCTAATACAAAGTGACTACATCTGCCTGACCAACCATTTCTAATACAAAGTGACTACATCTGCCTGACCAACCATTTCTAATACAAAGTGACTACATCTGCCTGACCAACCATTTCTAATACAAAGTGACTACATCTGCCTGACCAACCATTTCTAATACAAAGTGACTACATCTGCCTGACCAACCATTTCTAATACAAAGTGACTACATCTGCCTGACCAACCATTTCTAATACAAAGTGACTACATCTGCCTGACCAACCATTTCTAATACAAAGTGACTACATCTGCCTGACCAACCATTTCTAATACAAAGTGACTACATCTGCCTGACCAACCATTTCTAATACAAAGTGACTACATCTGCCTGACCAACCATTTCTAATACAAAGTGACTACATCTGCCTGACCAACCATTTCTAATACAAAGTGACTACATCTGCCTGACCAACCATTTCTAATACAAAGTGACTACATCTGCCTGACCAACCATTTCTAATACAAAGTGACTACATCTGCCTGACCAACCATTTCTAATACAAAGTGACTACATCTGCCTGACCAACCATTTCTAATACAAAGTGACTACATCTGCCTGACCAACCATTTCTAATACAAAGTGACTACATCTGCCTGACCAACCATTTCTAATACAAAGTGACTACATCTGTCTGATATTTTTGCTATCTCTCTGATGGGTTTCTTTTGATTTTTCAGCCTAATGATGGCTTACTTCACTGATAGTGACAGCTCTTTGGATCTCGTATTGAGAGTCTAATGCAACAGATTCCAAATGCAAATGTCACACCTAGAATCAATTCAAGACCTTTTCCCTGCTTAATTGATGCAGAAATAATGAGGGAATAGCCCACACCTGTCCATGAAATAGCTTTTGAGTCGATTGTCCCATTACTTTTGGTCCCTTAAAAAGTGGGAGGCCCATATAGAAACCATTGTAATTCCTACACCGTTCACCTGATTTGGATGTAAATACCCTCAAATTAAATCTGAAAGTCTGCAGTTAAAGCACTTCTTGTTTGTTTCATTTCAAAACCATTGTAGTGGTGTATAGAGCCCAAAATATGAGAATTGTGTCAGTGTCCCAATATTTATGGACCTGACTGTATGTATGTATGTATATATAGATAGATAGATAGATAGATAGATAGATAGATAGATAGATAGATAGATAGATAGATAGATAGATGTAACACCTGTACAATGCTCCAGCAGTGACTTCCTAGCTCTTGCATTGAGTTTGAATTATTACATTCTAACACAAGAGACGGGAATAGTCAGTAGAGTGTCAGCCCCTTGCACTTAGACATGACCTGTATCTGGTGCAAATGTTTTCACATAAACAGTGCTTATTTTCATCATTGTCTGGCTCTGGATTGGATGAACTTTCTTGGACACGCCCTTAGTGTAAATGAACGATGTGTCTCCACCCATTCCTTCCAAAGACACACCCTTAAAGCAGGCGTTCAGATGTGAAGTATACGTGACCACGTAGGCAATGTTTCTGAGCATGCTCAGTGCAAAATCACGCCGAGATACACTAGACGCGGTTTCCCACTATGATGTGTTGCTTTGCGACACATTGTTTTCTGACAATGCTGCTGCTACACCAAAGATTTTTTTCACGGCTGCTATGAAGACTGATTAGTGACACAGGTTGGATTTTCTCCTAACCTTAACCATCCTCATCCCTCAGCCTAATCTTAAACCTCCCCTCTCCGGAGCCTAACCCTAGCCATTCCTGTTACGCAGCCAAACCCTAACCATTCCTGTCCTGAACCCAAACCAGAACGGGCACCTTGTCGAAAAAAAAAAGGCCCTTCAACATGGTACACATTACAAAATGTAGTTTTTCTTAATTAAAAAGCTGTCGGCTCAGCAATCGTACAGCCAAAATTAAACTTTTGACTGTAACAGTATCACAAACAGGCCGTACAGGCAACTGCACCCGATGTCATATATAATCATTTTAAATATGCCACAAAGTTTTCACAAGAATACAGTAATCATACTCTAATGATGTCAGGAGCTTATACTGCCTTTAAGAAGTAAAAGGGAAGTGTCTAAAATGAACTCACCTTGAATATGAGGATATTTTATCATCACCAGGAGACTGAATTGTAGCGTGTTGGCTGTGCTTTCTGTTCCAGCTACAAATAACTCAAAGGCTGAAACAACCAGGTTCTCCTGACAGAATTCATGATTGTTTTTCTCCTACAAGTTAAAAGCAGAGGAATAAGAGGTATGCTCCATATGAAGGGAGCAATTTAGAAAATATGCTTCACTAGACTTTTTTATGTCATGTTACCTTGTTTGCCCGAATGAGAAAGCAGTCTAAGAAATCTCTTGGTGCATCTGGATCCAGTGTCCTTCTGTGTTCATTAATTTCCTCCCTGATAAAATCTTTCATACGCTCGCAGTCTGTAAAGATCTTTTGATGGGGACCAGGCATAAACTTCATTATTTTCTCAAATGAAACATACGCCTGTGAAAGGGAAATAATACCACAATGTTTATACTTATAGCTATTTCACTACATCAATTCAATATTAAAAACATACATGAAAAATACACTTTGGTGTCTTGTTAATCAGCTGCAGTGTCACCTACTTTTATTTTTGCTATAAAGATGAGGAAGTCAATGGATCTCTTAGTCGCAGGCTTCACAATAATGCTGCAGGATTGCGGACACTCCTGGACTATCCGGGAGACTCACGAAATTTGGGCCATTCTCCCAGTAGCCCCGACACCAAAGCAATCACCCGTGTAATCCCTAGAGTTACTAGGGATGGGCGGGACTTGATGATGTCATCAAGTCTCGCCCACTCATTTAAAACATTAGATCACACGGGTGATTGACAGGGTGTGGGGCTTAATTATGCACTTTGCCTAAATCACAAATTAAGCCCCACCCCCTCACAGTAATCTTCAGAGGGAAGCTTTCTATAGTAATACTGAATACCTGTAATACTGAAAATATTTATTCTCTAATAATTTAGCAATTGACAAATACTGATGCTGTCATTTGTATTGACAAATTGTTTCCTGGTAGAGCTAGACACACCCATGGGTGGATCTATTCTCAAGACACACCCCTGTGATGGCACAAACTACACCCCTTTAGTGCAGTGCCTAGTAATAGTGCTATTACAATCATCCTGATAATAATTTGTATAATTTGTCAGGTATGCTCTAATCTTAAAAGCAACAGAATCCCAGACATCAAATTAAATCATTTATAACCTTTAAATGCCCTTTATAGTAATGTAATAAAGCCCAACTTTGGCTTTATTTTCACAAGTTCTAAGCAGTATTTTAAGATGTAAAAAAAGGGTGTGGGTCACCACTGCAACTTTTTCGAAAAGGCCGTTCTCTCCCAACCAGTTCCGAACTTGCTGGGAAATCAATTTTTTTTGCCTCATACAGGCAATGCAATTGATTCCCAGAGGACTGAACACGGTTCTCTGAAAGGTAAATATAAATTCATACCCCAACCCTTTCCCTAATCCTTACCCTGACCCTCCCCTCTCATGACCCTAACATTCCCTTCCCTGTAGCCTTACCCTAACCCCCCTTCCTAACAGCTTGATCCTAAAACTCCCCTCCCCGCAGCTTAACACTAACACTCCCTTTCCCACAGCCTAACCCTAAGTCTCCCTTTCCCACAGCCTAACCCTAACCCTCCATTCCCTGCAGCCTGATCCTAACCCTCCCCTTCCAAGACCCTGACCTAACTTCCCCAGAGCCTAACCTTAACCCTGTCCCTAACCATAAAAGTCCCCAGAGAGGTTACTCTCCGCCCTCTCATTACCCTAACCTTAACCCTCCTTTTGCTGCAGCCTAACCCTAAAACTCCCAAAAAATTAGGTTAATACGACCCATTCTTGCATTTTTTTTTCTAAAATTAGCTTTTAGCTGTCACTACTACTGATAAACCCATTTCCCGGCGGTGACAACCACCGATAAAAGAAAAAAGTGAAAGGAATGTCAACTTTGCCAACATAGTAAGGGTCTGGTTTATGCAGGAAAAACAATTATTCTTCATACACTGAAACCTGTCCGTTCAGTATTCCAAACAGTTAGTCTTAACCTCTGGATATTACAAAGAGAAAAACCAAAGGTCCTCAAGGAAGCTTTGTCCCAGATGGCCCTGGACACCATGAAAAAATTATTAAGACAGCAGAGTGCGTTGAACTAAAACAGTTCATAAACCACTTTTGTACACATTAATCAAATTATTTATGGATAGCTGCAAACATAAAATTTGAATAACAAGCTATCAGAATCCTCAGGAGCCGCTAATGTTTAAAACAAAACTGAAAAGCTGGCAGTCATTTAATGAAACAAATTTGTGAACACAAGAAACTCTCACTAGTTTTAAGTAAATAATATTTAAATTGAGTAATTTTTAGTAACAGATTTTCAAGCAATAGGTTCTTTTGTGGGGGGAGCTATGGAAGATGAATTCCGCACAGGGAACTTCCAAGTGGAGAATGCAGACAGAGGTACCAGGTCAAAGAGATACACACAAACCCGATAAACTAGAAATAGCTCTAGATAGATGTTACACAAAGCAGACAAGATGGTAGAAGACAGAACAGTGTAATAAACTGTGCTGAATGGTAAAGCACAGGAGTTGGCCAGAACGAATAGGGCACAGACAGCAAACACCAACAGGTGAGGAGAACTGAGCAAGTCGACACACACAGGACAGGACCAATATGGCACAGATATACGGACAACAACAAGACGAGTGTGGGTCCCTGTTGCGAAATATCAAAATAGGGCCGTTCTCTCCCAGCCATTCCCGAACTGGCTGGGCAAATGATTGCTTATGCCTCAAAGAGGCATAGCAATCGAACCCTGAAACACCAAACATGGTGCTCCGATCGGTAAGTAACTATTCTATCCCCAACCCACTCCCTAACTGTTACCCTAACCCTAAGTCCCCCCCCCTGCAGCCTAACGCTAAGTTTCCCCCCTGCATCCTAACGCTAAGTCTCCACACAACCGCTGAACATTTGCTTTTCACTCAGGAAGGGGTGGAGAGGTACAGGGATGCAGATAGGGTTTAAAATAAACAACTGGGAAGTCTGGATGGGTCATGTAGCTCTTATCTGCCATCATGAAATACCCTTTTCCCTTAAGTGGAGAAGAAAATATTTCTAGAGCACTGGGGCTTTACTAAATGCAAGAAAGAAACAGTTGTCTTCTTATAGATCTGCTTTCATAAATAAAGACCCTTTAATGCTAGAATCCAAAGAAAATATTTCCAACCTAGCAGCTATTGTGAACAGACAACATAAGAGTGAAGCATCCATCCTATATCTCCTATATCTGGTGACCAAGACCAGTTTACATCTGGTGACATGAAACTGAAGTTGAAGCTTGCTTTTCTCAAATGACCTTATAATTAGATATATATACAGAAGTGGATAACAATTCTAGCTGTTCCATGAAGAAAATAGAGGCTTTAACAAAGACGAGAATGTTTGTTGCCCCCTGAGTAGGACAATGATGTAGGACCTTGTGCGCTTTCCGTACGTGCAAGGGTCTAAAACTACACATGGAATAGAGAAGTGAACATCCCTCTCACTCCCTTCTCCTGTCCAAGATTCTGGACACATAAGACCCTCTCTTAACTTATACGCACAGATCTGCGTCCATCCGGATGCAGATCTGTGCGGAACTGCTGTTCCCTGAGCCGGACCTTCATTTGCATGTCTATCCCTGGCGCATGTAAACGCTGATGTTACTTGTCAGGTGGCTTATGCAAGTGGCTTGCATATGTCTCCTTATTTACTTAATTGCCGACCTGGCCCATAGACATTTGTTAATCTAGCTGTAATACCCCAACAAGGGGTTATGGAAGCTGGTGTAGCAGGCGCAGGGAAGACAGCGGGGACAGCATATGGGTGGTTGCCTAGCAACCACCAGCTGACTGAGGGACGCTTCAGCAGTGGCACGAGGCAGCCTAGAAGATTCAGGGGCGCGAGGAGAAAAGAGAGCGGTTAAGCGGTCGGGCATTGATTTGTATGAGGAGAGCATGTGAAAGCAGGTGTGTGGTAGAGACTGGTTCTAAGCTAAAGACTGACAGACGGCAGAGAGATGGAGATTGAGAATTAAAGGCAGTGAGAGAGAGAGAGAGAAGGCAGAAGATCTGACAGGCGGTGAGCGGAGAAGAGCTTTACGAGCAGCGCAGTGAGCAGGTCCAGAGGTCGAGAGCTAAAGGCAGTGAGAGAGAGAGAGAAGGGAGAAGATCTGACAGGAGGTGAGCAGAGAAGAGATTTACATGCAGCAAGCAGAGGGGAGCTGAGGAGAGGAGTGAGGCAGAGGATCGGAGGGAGAGAGATAAAGGCAAAAGAGATAAAGTTTGGACAGTCAGTGAGTGGCAGAGGTCCAGAGGAAGAGAGTTGAGGACAGCAGAGAAAAGGGTAAAAAGAGTAAAGAGCGGTGACAGAGAGAGAACTGTCTTGGTGATGTACTTGGAACTGTACTAAAATTTGCTGAGAAAACCTGAAAGCAGTGATAAGAAGAGACTCGTAAAAGGCAGAAGAGAGTTAGAAATAAAGAGGAGTGAGGTAAAAACCTCAGAGACTGAGCTTGAGAATTCAAAGAAATCTATTTATTTTGCATCACCAGACTGTTGCAAGTTTTCAGGCAAATATTGGAGTTGTTTATAGAAACAGTTCTATATATAGTAAAATTACATGATTTATCCTACTCTAGACTGTTAACTAATTGTTTGAAAACAAAAGCATTAACATTGATACCAGAAATAGTTTATTAATTGTATGATTATTTCTATCTGAAGTTGCTATTGAGCTAATTGAAAGTAATTGCATAATTGTTACTATAGAAAACTGATAGTTCTCTAATTGGAAGTAAATGCATGATCGTAAATATATAAAACTGTTATTTAATTGAAAGTATTTCACTAGATTGATACTGCTTAAAATCGTTTATAGCTAATTAAAAAAAAATAACATTAATATCGATATAAAAAAAACAACTGCTTATTTAGGATAAAATTGTATGTATTCACTTCGACGGTAATTAACTGAAGTTAGTTCTTTTCTGATTAGTAATAATTATTATATTTTAGTGTTTGTTATTGATGCTATTTCACTAAGTAACTTTACATGAAAGTTATCTTTTGCTGTGATTGAAAAAGTAAATTCACTTCTGTGAAATCCATCGAAAACTATCTTGGTGAAGAGAAAGATAAGAGAAAGAGAAAAGAAAAGAAAATATTTACAAGTAAAGTAAAACTAATATAATCAAACAGTTGTCTGTATTTATTGAGAAACTTCTCTGCAATATAACATAGGAGTTACTTGGTTCAATCCCGAAACATACAGAGTATAAGAAGTGTTTATAAAAACACTACATAGCCATACACTAGAGCGAGTCTAAAGGTGTTGACAAACTATGAGTCTCAGCATGCTTTAACTCCACAAGCATAACTGATACCTGATAAAGCATGCTGGGATTTGTAGTTTCTCCACACCTCGAGAGCCACAGGTTGGCCAGGCATGCACTAGAGAAATATTGGACTAATTATCCAGTTTTTGGCTGATCAGATCAATAATTGCTGTAGAGTGTGGCAAATATATATATATTTTTTAAACAGCAATAAAAAGCCCCCAAAATGCTTGGGTCTTATAATTCCTCGCACCTCACCCTATTGGGTGGTGTTATCTCTGTCTGTCTGTCTATTATTATTAGCAGGCACGGCAGTAAAACAGTAATGAAAGTTCTGTATTCTGCAAGTGAAAGAGAGCTCTCCTTAATGATATTACCACTATACTGGTAATAATGGGCCTGATCCAGACCTACGCCGATG
>WWET01009901.1:0-10633 GCA_011038615.1 Limnodynastes dumerilii
TGTTTTATGGTGCTTACATGGATATTATACTCCAGAAACTCTGATGACAAATTGTTAAACAGGTAGGTGCAAATTTAAAGTTTGCAGGGTGGCGCCGAACACCCTGGCACCGGCCCTGGCTAGAGGAGGCGCACACAGTGGCAAACACTGTTGCCATGGTTGCAGGAGCGCCTGGTGACATCTGAGCTGTGGGTGCAAGGAGCGGGTGAGTGCTCTGCCAGAGGAGAGGACAGCAGGAGACGGAGGATAACGGAGGTCCGAGTGGGATCCCTGCTATATCCTAAGTCCCATGTAAATGAGGGGGATTTGCCAGATAAAATGGGGATGGCGCAGATGTATGGATAATATGTAATGGCTGTAACTAGACCTTACCACACCTCCCCCCTCCCACCCTGCATACACATGGTACATATCCCGCACCACCATCGCATACACTTTCATTACGGATTAGGATCCTGATCATTTAAATAATGAAAGTGCATTGTAATACCATAGTTTTTAACGATGGAAAACAAGGATTGAGGAAAACAAGCATTTTCACTTGCATCTGGATCAAGTCCAATATTACTACAGTGTGAGGTGCAATATATCGGAAATGACAGTTATGGAGCAATATTTGTTTTTACAACTAATGAAGGAAGTGATTATATTTTATAAAATGGATTTGATTTTTGCAGTATTGTTAAATAAAAGGTACAAAAATATATTCCAAATGAACTTGGATTAAACAAATAATAAAGGGTTGTTGGGGGGCGGGGGGGGGGGGGGGTACAGTGTGGTGCAAGGACTTTCCTATTGTATACAGTTAATGTGCTACCTTTGTTATACCTTTTCCTTATTGAATTGATGATGTTAGTTGTTACATATTGTTAATGACAGTTATATCTAACAATATTTTATTTTAATCTTAAAAGCTACTCCTCCAGGATAAGGCAATGCTACTACACCCTGGTGTTTCAGAGAAGGCCTGTTATGTCCCCATAAAGTTGAGAGAGCAGTGTTCTGCACCCTAAAGGCCAACGAATCATCCATTGAATAAAGGCTAACAAAAAGGGGACTGATCTGCTGCAAGAAACCCAGGGTAGAAGAGTCTCCTGTTCCATTATCGACCATTAAGGACTGCTGTGGGTTCTAGAGACTCTCCTGGGTACACAGACAGAGATGTCCAAAGGCTTTAGAAAGGACTACCCTACATAACACATGATGCTTCAAAGACTGAATCATAAAGCTCGAGCCAAGGATTCTCCAAATGGTATGTGATTTTTTTTTTAATGTTCTTTATTTATTGGTTTACACACATAGCGAATCAAAGGCATATAGTACATAGAAATGCACATACAAAACAGTAATGAACATTTAGGAGGCCCAGTAGCAAAATCAACGCGTCAATAGACTAAAAGGAAGAACTAGAGGACCTTAGAGACAGCTTGTGCATAAAAAACGTTTGGAAGCAATAGCTTCTACACAAGGAGTATACGGTACAACAACCGAAGAACATAGTCTAGTTTTATTGGATAGGGGGGAAGGAAGGGGTAGGGTTGGGGGGGGGGATGTTGAGAACTAAAGAACTCATCACGCCGGCGTTGTTATTGAGCACCGAAAACAGCTATATAGGGTGTCTACCCAAGGGGGGCACCCTATATATTATATCATTATTTCACACCACCCTATATATAATACCATTACACCAACCCACCTTATATATTATAGATTTACCCCACTTCACTCTACGTATTATAGCATTACTCCACATCACCCTATATATTATATCATTGCCCCTCATGTCATCACTCTCACGAGACAGAACATAACCAGTCTGCAGTCAGCATGGAGGAGTAAGTAAAACATATACTGGGGAAATTCTATATTTCATTTTAATTACCTGAGGGCCATTGAATGATCCACACTAGTTTTACCCAGTATGGAAAATGAGTAGGGGGAAGGGGGGATTTCCATCTTACAGGTATAACGGCCTTGGCCGCATTGCTGAGGCGGCATAATAATGATTTTTTATAGGTCGAGGGAGTGGCCGGGGACCAGCCTAGGATCCAGAAAAGAGGGGTAGTAGGAACCTCCTCCCCTAGTATAGTTTTAGAGAGCTGTAGGACCGAGTCCCAAAAGTCACTTGGTAAATCTTATCCCACTGGTCCTCTTCCAGTACCTGCCCCAACTCCCACTTCCAGGCTTTAATAAAGGGGGGGAGAGTCAAAAAGATCCTGAAGGAGGAGCTTATAAATACGGGACAGGAAATGAGCCGGGCGACCACCCGCCTGGCACATATTATCAAATAGCGTGGGAGGGCTTAATGGGAGGGCCTGCGTAGATTTGGACCATAAAAAGTGGCGGACCTGAACAAACCTCCAAAAGTCTGACTCCAGGAGGTGCCACCTACTCTGTAGGTCCACATAGGATATCATCTCTCTGGCCTGAAACATTTGTCCAAAGCGAGAAAGGCCCACTGCCATCCAATTCTTAAATGAGACCAGATCCCTACCAGGAGGAAATGCTGGGTTTGCGAGGAATGAGCGGAGGGGAGAGGTCATTGACGAAATGGAGGGGGAGTTTCTAAGTGCCTGCCAGGCTTTCAGTGTCAGGGAAATGGTCGGATGAGTGGTTCGTGGAAGTGGAGAGATCCAAGGCGCCAAGGTAGCCGGGAAACCCAAGCTATGGCCCTCTATAACTATCCATTGTTAGCAGCCAAATTCAGGGTCCATTCCATAACTCTGGTTAGTAGGGCTGCCCGGTAATATGTGAAGATGTGGGGGAGTTGGAGCCCACCCTGGGCCTTAGGCTTACATAAAACCTCAAATTACACCCTTGGTTTTTTACCCTGCCAAATGAAGTGACGAATGACTTTCTGGAGGGGTATGTGATTTTTATGCTAGACTTTAGAAGACATGTATTACTATCACCAAGAGTGCCTAAAAAGTAAATTTGGAGGTTTCATTGGTGGAGTTTTCCCAATCTTCTAAAATGTCTATATTTTATATAGAAAGACTGTAGTTTATCATTTGGTGAACTGCTGTTACTAAACATGAATGATGATTATTTCTAAAAGCTTTATATAGCCTAGAAAACACCTTGTCCCCTAGAAGATGTATATATCTCATTGTGATGGTGATGGTGACATTTTTTGGGGGGGCCTGCAAATATTTCTTTATAACTAGGAATGAATGAATGAATAAAATGTTTGTATTTTGGCATTTATTGAATTATTGACTTTATATATGTGTTTATACCACCCTGCAGGGCATTTTTTATTTTCTACACTTGATAAACTACGTTGTTCCTTAAAAGGTTTTGGTTTTTTAGTGCATTGTTTGATTTTATTGCTGCATGTTGTGTTGATAGACATTAAGGAACTGTATATTCTAAATTGCTTTTATTTCTTTAAAACTCATCCAAGACAGATACTGTATAATTGAGGGCAATGAGAGGAATGAGAGGGTGGAAACACTTCAAGGGGTAGGGATTTTTTTTTAAATTTTCAATTGGAAATAAATGAAATGTTTGTATTTTGGTATTATTTACATTTTTCATTTTAACACACAAAAGAACAAGGCACTCCCCATGATCTCCTACGTGCGGATGCTGGATCTGTGCCCAGGATGCTACCTTAAGCATTTAGCATGGTAACGATTCCAAGCCCTTACTGTACAATTTACCCACCATGCATGCCATGTAGGCATGGTTAGTGGGCCTGCCACACATTGGACGGCTGCGTTTCCCTATGGAGTTTCTATGTATTGCACATGCGCAGTACGTAATTTCAGGCTATTTCTGTACATGACACATGGAAATAGCTTGACTTTATCAAGTCTGGTTCTGACCCTGAGTGATAATCTGTGCCAATTGACAAGAACATATTCCAACACATTCAAACTTAAAAGACTGTCACTTCATACAAAAGTGCTGGGTTAAGTTTGCAAGTAGAAGCTGTTGAAGTTTTAATTAAAATGATTTGCTTTGATAGATCTAATAAGGTCACCAAAGATTTACCAATAATTTATTATACATTTACAGATAACAGAAATACATCAATACTACACCTATCCATTCACACAAAGCATCTAAAATAACTGCCAGCACATGACGTTCAAATTGACAGAGTCTAACTCAGGGATTTCTCTTTATCTAGCAGGATCAGACATAAGTAAGTTGAAGTGTGTTTAAATCAGAAAGTATATTATAGAAAGATAGTAAATTAGATATAAAGATTAATAGCTATGGAAAGAGAGAGAGAATTTTTAGCAGTCACCTCTTAGTACCATCTTTCCACGTCTGAGTTATCTGGAGACCCCAGGTCACATCCAAACCGTCGCTCTACATTTTTCAGCTAAACCTTCCTAGCATAACTTAATCTGAATTCAACTCTGTCGTATTCTGATTGGACCAGAATTGAGGGGGGGTTACTCTTAGAAAATGGTGTTCAGGTATAGACCCCTGCAGTGCTAAAACCAGTAAAACCAGCTGCTTAATAACACATGAATGCCACTTTTTAACCTGCCTGTTCATAGTTTAAAATGCATATCATTGAATGGCAGAATGTACATATCTTATCTAAATTAATTTTAACTTGGACATAGTAATACCAGATTGATATGACATATTATTAATGTATATCTGACCCTATACAGATATTCACAAAGCTCCATCTTAATGCTTATCAGTCCAGACGTCAGTATTTCTGTGTATTTCTGTGTGCTTGAAAATATTTAAAGAAGTCACTGGGTGTTGGAAATCTGTCTGTGTCAGTGGTTACAATGTACCGTATTTCCCCATGTATAAGACGCACCTTTTTTGGAAAACTCTTGTGTCCAAAAACAGCGGCGCTGGTCTGGAGTCAGACTGCAGCTGGATGTTAAAATAAGGTCTAAGCTACAGCTCCCCTCTCCCCTTTAAAGTTTTCTCACCTTTCAGATCATCCAGCGAGCGGGACTGCGGTTAGAATATGAAATCCCGCGGTGGCTGAGACTGGGATATGAAGTCCCAGTCTCAGCCCCGCAGGACGTCATTTTCTGACCGCAGTCCCACTCACTAAATGATCTGAAAGGTAAGAAAACTTTAAAGGGGAGAGGGGAGCTTTTCTGCATGTACAAGATGCACTTTTAATTTTGGGACCCCAAAATTAAGGTGCGTCTTATACAGGGGTGCGTCTTGTACATTGGGAAATACGGTAAATACACAGATAATAACAGATTCTTCTAATGTAAGAATGGGTATAGCGTCCAATTAATTCTGTTTCCTAGTGAGTCATAGTTGTTTGCAGTGATTGACTCAGCAAGGAGAACCTTGTGGTATATATGACCCTGAATAATAAAATGGAAGACGGACAAAAAATAAATGCAATTAAAAACTTTTCTTTACTGATCCATTAATAAAAGCATTATACACTGCTCAAAAAAATAAAGGAAACACTAAAATAACACATCCTAGATCTGAATGAATGAAATATTCTTATTAAATACTTTGTTCTTTACATAGATGAATGTGCTGACAACAAAATCACACAAAAATTATCAATGGAAATCAAATTTATTAACCCATTGAGGTCTGGATTTGGAGTCACACTCAAAATTAAAGTGGAAAAACACACTTCAGGCTGATCCAACTTTGATGTAATGTCCTTAAAACAAGTCAAAATGAGGCTCAGTAGTGTGTGTGTGGCCTCCACGTGCCTGTATGACCTCCCTACAGCGCCTGTGCATGCTCCTGATGAAGTGGCAGATGGTCTCCTGAGAGATCTCCTCCCAGACCTGACCTAAAGCATCCGCCAACTCCTGGACAGTCTTTGGTGCAATGTGGCGTTGGTGGATGGAGCGAGACATGATGTCTCAGATGTGCTCAATTGGAATCAGGTCTTGGGAACGGGCGGGCCAGTCCATAGCATCAATGCCTTCGTCTTGCAGGAACTGCTGACACACTCCATCCACATGAGGTCTAACCCAGGGCCAACAGCACCAGCATATGGTCTCAAAAGGGGTCTGAGGATCTTATCTCGGTACCTAATGACAGTCAGGCAAGCACATGGAGGGCTGTGCAGCCCCCCCAAAAAAATGCCACCCCACACCATTACTGACCCACTGCCAAACCGGTCATGTTCGAGGATGTTGCAGGCAGCAGAACGTTCTCCATGGCGTCTCCAGACTCTGTCACGTCTGTCACATGTGCTCAGTGTGAACCTGCTTTCATCTTCTAGATATTTTTCAAAATAACCTTTATAATAAAACTGATTTTTCAGATGCTGAGTCAATAACCGCAAACAACTAGGATTCGCCAAGAAAGAATTAAATGAACGCTATGCCCATTCTTACTTTATATACAAAAATATACCATACCATATATCCATGCCTACGCCTAGCATTGTGTTCTAGGGAGCACATTATAAAAACTCAATATTTTCTGTTATTATCATTTGCCTTTTATAAGGCAGAAGGACACTCCTTAATGGTTTTTATTTTTGCTGTACACCTATATCTTAAGCGCCATTATATAAGGTCGGGTGTGGGTACCTGCTTAGAATGGCCCTATTTGAATAGGGCCGTTTTCTCCCAGCCAGTTTCGAACTTGCTGGGTTTTTGATTGCATATGCCTCGATGAGGCATAGCAATCGATCCCTGAAGCACCAAGCTTTCGGTGCTCCGAAAGGTAAGGAAAAAAAGTACCCCAATCCTTCCCCTAATTCTAACCCTAACCCTCCCCTCTCATTAGGCCTGATTCAGAATTAAGTTTGAAATGTGTGCGCAACTTAAGAACGCACCGAACATAAGTACGGAAATTACTAACGTAAACGTGCACAGAAAATAATAGGAACAACCACTATTAAATTACGTCCGTGCACATTTTAAGCGCGCACATTTTCTGTGCATAAGTTTGGTATGGAAATTGCGTGCCTATGTTGAGTATGTCATTTGCACATGATGCTGAGCTGTCTATTATTGCTATTTAATCAAGTAACTACAGAAAATCATTATTATTATGTTACCATTATTACTTAAATGTTTTCAAATTTCATACCTTACATTATGATGGGACCAATCAATAAATTTTTTTTTCTTAGGTGCGTTTATTTAGGAACCTATCTCATTCTTAAGTGTGAATCAGGCCCTAAATGTCTAACTGTGTAGTGTCAGTTATAATATCTGTCTGTCTGTCTGTCTATCTATACATACATATACAAATAACACTTATTTTTATGTTTGTGAATAAATTTATTTTAGTTTAGTTTACTAAGTTTAACTTTACAAATATTAAACATTTGTTAAAATTTTATTTAACATATATTGACATTTGTGTTAAACTAATAATGAGTATTAATAAGCTAGACAAAAGTTACATATACATTTTACCATATAAATCTCATTCATACTGGATTGTTTATTAACCTCTGAGTAGCTTCTAAAGTGTTGGTTTAATTAACAACAGGTACAGCATATAATCTAATAACGAAAGCTTGCTGCCTTAAATTACAAAAGTCATGTGTTCTTAAGTTAAATACAGAATATGCAAACCTAAATGAAAATCCGCAACTGAAAAGCTACCTCAAGATCCGCATAGATGCATTCCTAAGTTCAGTGCGCAAGTTAATAACCACGCCTTGAAATATAATTAGAATTCCTTGTTCCTCCCAGTCTTCTTAAGTTAGGAGGACGGACGTAATTTCAGAAAGGAATATTTGCAATTTGCGTTAGCAAAATGGTTACTGCACATGCGCAGTTGAAAATCACGTAACTTACTATGCTTAAGTTACGTGCGTGCGTAATTCTGAATCAGGTCCATTAACCTAAACCTATCCCTTCCCCTGCAGCCTATCCCTAACCCACCATCTCCCGTAGCCTGACCCTAATTCTCCCTTCCCTGCAGCCTGACCCTAACACTCCCTCTCCCGCAGCCTGACCCTGACCCTCCCTTCCCCGCACCCTGGAGAGGTTACACACCTTTCCCTGTGTTCCTGCGGTAGCGGCGGGTGCGGTATTTCCGAATCAAAATGGGAGAGTATTCCGATCGCATACTCACCCATTCAAAAAAAAAAATCTAAACTGGGGAGTATTCAAAATAGGGACATCCGAAAAGGAAAGAATTTGGTCTGCAATCGTGTAAGGTCTTATATTTTGTTTTAGGTATACATAGAGATGGTTGGATAGCGGAGTCTAGAACTTGCCTATTGTGCAGTAACCAATGTGTCAAGGACGTAGAAAATCCAAAATGACAGTTTTATTATTATTTACTAGTATAAAGCCCATCATAAAGACGGGAAAAAAATTATGTTAGACATAATTTTTTGTTTCAAATTTAATTCTGTGCAGAAGGTGCTGAGTGCAAAGCCAAGGTGTATGTGGCGATTATTTCAGCACTGTAAAGTTGGTTGAATATGATGTTAACTAATATGAGGTATTGTTCTTTTCAGCACCTTTTTGCCACAACCAACATAGCAAGGGACCCACCGCCTCCATCTTGGATGTGTCAGGAAGTTGGTGAATAGATCAATACCACATTTTAGTTAATATTAATGACAGGCAACTGTGTGTGTATTGGGGGTGTTATTATTAGCCGCCGCAGTCTTGAATGTGGCATGAACTTTCTGAATGCAGATGTAAGGTGCAGAATGAGGAGTTACCCGCTGCCATCATCTCCACATACTGCACCTTACCTCTGCATTCAGGAAGTTTTTGCCACATCCAAGATGGCGGCTGGGGTCCATAGTAAGGACCCCAGCCACCATCTTGGATGTGGCAAGAACTTCTTCAGTGTGAGCAGAAGAGAGGATGGCAGCCAGCGGTGGATCCCGACACTGGGAGCTTCCTGCCGCCGCTAAAGGTAAGTAAAAGGGGACTCATAGGGGGGAGGAGGGAATGTGAGTGTGTGTGTGTTTTTTAAAAGTTTTTTCTGCCTCTCACCGTTGGGCATGCGCAGTACCGTTCCAAAATGTGGATGCTACTGCGCATGCGTATAACGTTGAGAAGCAAAATGGCTTTTATATAGATAGATTACAGATCACATTTAGTGGGGTGCAGGGTCTGAGTGAAGGCAGGGGTTGAGGACAGTTAGTGGGGTGCAGAGCTCGGGTGGTGGCAGTTAGTGTGGTGTACGGCTTGGATGGAGGCCGGAGTTGGGGCAGTTAGTGGGTGCAGGGTTTGGGTGGTGGAAAGGATTGGGGGTAGTTAGTGCGCTGCAGGGTGTAAGTGAGGGCGGGGTTGGGGACAATTAGTGGGGTGCAGGGTTTGGGGGCAGTTAGGGGGGGTGCAGGGTCTGAGTGAGGGCAGGGGTTGATGGCTGAATCTGAGTGAGAATGATGGTTGGGGTCATTATGTGGGGTGCTGGGGTTTGGGGCAGTTAGTGGGGTGCAGGGTTCAGGTAGGGGCAGTGGTTGAATGGCAGTTAGTGGGGTGCAGAGCTTGGGTGGCAGCAGGGGTTGGGTGCTGTTAGTGTAGTGCAGGGTCTGGGTCACCAAAGCCACTCCTCTGTCACAACGGAAGCACGCCAAGCCATCCCCCCTGCATCTCTGCTCACCTGGTGGCCTCCGCAATGAGCCATCTTCTTCAACATTGCAGCGGGAGGCGGCATGTCTCCAGCCTCCCCAGTATATACTTTACTTACCTTTGATGTGCTGCCTGCTGCTGTCCTCCCTGGCTTGTGCTCTATTTTCCACTTTTATGCTGGCAAGACCTAATGTAACTTCAGCATAATTTGCATAAAGCAATCTGGTTCCTGCTATGTTCCGCTGCAATAAGAGAGGGAGAGGGTTAGGGGCAGTTAGTGGGGTGCAGGGTTTGGGAGCAGTAAGAGGGCTGCAGAGTATGAGTGAGGGTGGGGGGGTTGGGGGCAGTTAGTGGAGTGCAGGGTTTGTGGGCAAGTAGGGGGGTGCAGGGTCTGGGTGACAATGAGGTTGGGGGCATTATGTGGGGCGCAGGGGTTTGGGACAGTTAGTGAGTTGCAGGGTTCAGGTAGGGGCAGTGGTTGGGTAGCAGTTAGTTGGGTGCAGAGCGTGGGTGCCAGCAGGTATTGGGTGCAGTTAGCGGGGTGCAGGGTCTGAGTGAGGACAGCGGTTGAGGGCACATTGCCTTAAAAACCCAGGTTGTTGCCGGGGCAAGCAGCAAAAACCCGGGTAAGGGCTCAGTGTGAAAGGGTCCGGGTACCTCTACCTGGGAATTCAACCCGGGTGAAAATAAGGGTTATTCCCGGGTCAGACTCCCAATTAGGGGTAAAGTGTGAAAGGTGCTACCCAGGTTTTTTGACCCGGGTAGCACATAATCTACTTGATTGGTATAATTTGTTTACTATTGCCCTAGCAACAAGTGTTGCCAGAGCAACAGTAAACAAATTACATAGTGTGATGATTCATACTACTGACAGGGCAGACTCGGGTCCCAGATTTTCCTGGGTCTGCCCTGCAGTGTGAAACAAGGTCTGTGACCCTGGGATCTTCTGCTGACACAGCAATATCCTGGGTTCATAGACCTGGGATATTGCCGGGCTGGCGATCTGAAAGGGGTATAAGTGTGGGCAGGGTCTGAGTGAGAATGTCAGCTTAGGGTAAGAGCAGCTCACAGGAGAGCCAGTACTGCTCACCAAACACACCCCTCTGTCAGCATGCCAAGCCGCCCCCCCCCCCCCCCCCCCCCCCCCCCCCCCC
>WWET01009902.1:3221-19142 GCA_011038615.1 Limnodynastes dumerilii
GCTCTGATTGGCTGCCTGTGCTGAGCTCTGATTGGCTGCCTGTGCTGAGCTCTGATTGGCTGCCTGTGCTGAGCTCTGATTGGCTGCCTGTGCTGAGCTCTGATTGGCTGCCTGTGCTGAGCTCTGATTGGCTGCCTGTGCTGAGCTCTGATTGGCTGCCTGTGCTGAGCTCTGATTGGCTGCCTGTGCTGAGCTCTGATTGGCTGCCTGTGCTGAGCTCTGATTGGCTGCCTGTGCTGAGCTCTGATTGGCTGCCTGTGCTGAGCTCTGATTGGCTGCCTGTGCTGAGCTCTGATTGGCTGCCTGTGCTGAGCTCTGATTGGCTGCCTGTGCTGAGCTCTGATTGGCTGCCTGTGCTGAGCTCTGATTGGCTGCCTGTGCTGAGCTCTGATTGGCTGCCTGTGCTGAGCTCTGATTGGCTGCCTGTGCTGAGCTCTGATTGGCTGCCTGTGCTGAGCTCTGATTGGCTGCCTGTGCTGAGCTCTGATTGGCTGCCTGTGCTGAGCTCTGATTGGCTGCCTGTGCTGAGCTCTGATTGGCTGCCTGTGCTGAGCTCTGATTGGCTGCCTTTCTGTCTGTCAGGAAATCGTCCCCAGCGTTGCTGCAGGACGTCTCCCACTGAAACCAATGGTGACTGTGCCCGGGGCTGAGAACGGACCACAGCCACCCTACCCCCTCACATACTCTAAACAGAAATAAACAAACCACATTAATAAAGGGAAGGGTTTTTAAAAGTTGGGTTTTTTTTCTCCCTTTTTATTGACGAGCAGTGCTGCACATTCCCGGGCCCGTCGTCAGGTCCGGGCCCGGGTAATTAGTACCCCCTCCCCACCCCTCTCAGTGGCACTGGCTGTGTGTGGCCAATGCCGTATTCAGCTAATACCAGGCCTCAATTTGGAGTACAGATAGCGTTCCACCAGACTCTCGGGCCAGATTCACAGTAGGAAAAATGGAAAAGAAAAGCAAAGCACTGATAGTGCAAATCAATTTTATTAATATTAAAGTGAATAAAAGATATATAGATATACTCACAAAGGGGTATTGACAATCACATGGGATATGTCTAAAACAGCTTGTAGCACAATATTGTGCAATATGCAAAATAGATGGATCTTCAATACATATAATGCAGGATAGACGAAGATATACAGTGCCTGCAGGTACAACTGTATATAGGTACCAACCAGCACCAGCCAATGCGTTTCGATCATAAATCGTGATCTTTCTCAAGGCAGTATGCTGAATAAGGTGCTAGGTGGTATATATAGCTGAATAAGACCTCCCCTCGCCTCCGAATGGGTTGAAAATCATATCCAATCATAGGGGACAGGGGTAACATAAAGATATATAAATAAATAAATAAAATCACTGCATGATAATTTAAAATATCGAAAAATATTAAAAATTGCTGCTTATAGAAACCATTTAATTTCAAAATCAGCATTAAGACCAGTGGGTGCCATAGTTTTCATTAAAAATCCACTGCATTTCTGCCTTTGCACCCTGATCTGTACTGTGCATATTTCTCCATGCTGGTTTAATTTTATCTATCCCAATTGCTCTTGTTATGCCAGCACAAGAGCAATCATGTTTGTCCTTAAAATGTGCTGACACGCTGTGGGTAGGAAAACCTTTGCGGATGTTTTTTAAGTGCTCGGCCCACCTAATTTTAAGTGGACGAGTAGTACGTCCAATGTATTGGTAACCGCACTTGCATTCAAGGAGATACACTACATTTTTGGTTGAGCAGGTAATAAATTGATCTATTGTAAAGGTTTGTCCACTATGAGCAGATTGAAATGTGTTAATTTTAGTAGGTTGAGTTTTATGTGTGCGGCACATCAAACATGTGCCGCATCTATAAAAACCTTTAGATGATATGGTGCTTAATTTCTGAGGAGATACCCGATGCATGCTTTTTGTTAAAGTTGTACCGAGGTTTTTTGCCCTCGTATAAATGAATTTAGGGATCTCGGGTATAACTTCTTTCAAAATGGGATCTGATGTTAGAAGATGCCAATTTTTCTTTATTATCTTCTCTATGGATTTATGTTGAGTGTTATATTGTGATATATATGACAAGGCAAACCCATGCTCTCCATTTTCCACGGCTGTTCTTTTTTTCGGCAGTAATAGTGTAGAGCGTTCTTGAATGGAGACTTCTGCAATGATTTTATCAAGTGTACCCTCTTTATAGCCCTTAGACATAAACATATCTTTCAGAATGGCCGCCTGTTGTT
Source organism: Limnodynastes dumerilii (assembly GCA_011038615.1). Lineage (NCBI taxonomy): Eukaryota > Metazoa > Chordata > Amphibia > Anura > Limnodynastidae > Limnodynastes > Limnodynastes dumerilii. The sequence continues at coordinate 5,462 of WWET01009902.1, forward strand.
GATATTCAGTCACTTCTGTACAATTGCGTCTCAACCTAAGTAGTTGTCCTTTAGGGACATTTCCTATCCAGTTCTTGTGGTGACAGCTATCAGTTCTAATGTATGAATTAGAATCAGTGGGTTTCATAAAATTCATTACTTTAATAATGTTATTTTCTCTATAGAGGGTTAAATCCAGGAAGTTCACTTTTTCCTGGCTTATATCGAAAGTGAGTTTAATATTTTTATTATTATCATTTAACACCTCACAAAATTTTTCTAATGAATTTCTTGAACCCTGCCACACAAACACAATATCATCAATATATCTAAAATATTTGATAAGGTGCGGTTGCCACTGTGGACTCTCCCATATGGTATCTAGCTCCCAAGCTGCCATAAACAAATTCGCGTAACTGGGGGCCACTTTGGCCCCCATTGCCGTCCCAGTGTTCTGAAGATAGAATTGATCTTTAAAGAAGAAATAATTATTCCTAAGGATGAAATATAAGGCTTCTTCTGCGAATGTTTTGACAGCTTCTGGAACTTCATTTAGAAATCGCTTCACTCCCTCCACACCATCCCTATGTTCAATTATGGTGTAGAGGGAGGAGACATCAGCTGTTACTACAAAAGTGTAAATGTAAATGAAGTTCCAGAAGCTGTCACAACATTCGCAGAAGAAGCCTTATATTTCATCCTTAGGAATAATTATTATAGCCATTTATAATCACCACAATTTACTCTTAGGGATCTGGCTAATGAAGGGGATGTCACATCGTACATGAGTATATACCTTGTTGGATACTACACAGAGGCCACCCAAAGGGTTTGCCTTTTTCTTTTGATCCAAGTTATCGGTCATTAGGAAGCCGAGTACATTGTTACAGTGAGCATCTATTGATCAATATCAGAGTAGCGACTTGGAATGTGGGTGGGATAAACTCTTGATGTCATTTTGTTACAAGAGATGCATTTGGTGGAGAAAGAACTGCTCAAACATAATTGTAGTGCTTTTAAATTAATCTCTACAGCACCATATAACTTACAGACGAGGGGAGTCGCTATATTGACACATAGAAATATTACATGTGAGATACATAATCAATTAATGGATAAGGAAGGAAGATATCTTATATTATACATTTCACTAAATGCATTGCGCATGGCAATATGTAATTTTTATGCGCCTAATGTGTGCAGTAACACTTTCTTTCAGAACCTTCTTTCCCTTTTACATCCTTTTATGGATGCCCCCCTAATAGTAGGAGGGGATTTCAGTCTGATAGCCTCTCCCCGTTTGGATAGACAAGTTGATTGGAAGGGTCTGCGTGGTCTGCCTATATTAGGAATTTTAGTTTGCTTAAAGGTTGCATCTAATGGATATTTGGAGGATGAGGCATCCAGCAACAAAATAATTCTTTTGCTTATCAGCTGCGTATAATACTTTGTCATGGCTAGACTACCTCCACGTATCTGAATCACTCCTACACTAGATACAAAAAACTGAGATAGAATGGATAGTCATATCAGATCACGCAGTAGTCTGGATGCAGATAGAGGGAAATAGACCAAAATCCCATTTTACTCAATGGAGATTCCCTACATATTTAGTGAATTATACAAGATTATGGGGTATGCTGAAAGCAACATGGGCATCGTTCCAGCATTCCAATCAAATTCACATAGATGACCCACAACTTTATTGGCAAACCTTTAAACTAGTAGCTAGAGGTGCAGTCATTTCTTTTGTCTCATCACACAAAAAAGATTTAACAGCAGAATTTACAGAAGTAAAAAAGGCCCTCACCCAAGCATATAATACATATGTGGGCAACCCTTCACACTCCACTGTACCATTATAATGTCAAAAAGCTACAATTTGAGGGAGTTCTTGGGATATTGGGGGAAAAAATTATGGTCCAAAGAAAATGTAAATTTTATAAGTGGGGAATAAATCAGGCCGCTTACTTTCAAACCTCCTGCAGGGGGATTGTAGACCTACTTTCACAGCAGTGATTAGAGATGAAAATGGAAAGTTAAGACATGAAAGTAGAGAGATAGTAACGGTCTTTAAATACTTCTATGAAAAATGAAGTATTTAAGTTTTGGGAACATTTAGTTTTGCCTAAAATTAAAGAAAGCCAATTTCAGTCCCTCTATCCCCCTCAGCCCCTATCACGTTACAGAAGGTGCAAATAGCAATAAAGTTACTGAAGGAGCAAAAAGCGTCCAGAGACTGGAGAAACATTGCAGAAATGTATTTTTAATAATTATATTATTTCTGAAAAGTCCATCCCCCGTTACTTTAATGCTACAGTAATAAAAGTACTGCCGAAACTGGGGAGGGATCTAGAATTACCTTCATCCTACAGACCTATCTCCCTTCTGGATGTTGACTACACAATTTTTACAAAAATCTTGGCTGATCGGCTTAAAGTGATCCTGCCTGGGATAATTCATACAGATCAAACTGGATTTATCTGGGGTAGACACTCAGTAGGCAATATACAAAAGGTTTTAACAGTAATTCAGCAGATGGAGCTGCCAGAAGGGTCCGAACCTGGGATGATCCTATCACTAGATGCAGAAAAAGCATTTAATATGGTAACCTGGGATCATTTACTGGAGACATTATGTAGGTTCGGATTCCGAGTAGTTGATGAGTGCACTTTACGCTGATCCTTACACCAGGGTGGCTGGAAATTGACTTATTTCTGAAACCTTTTTTTTTTCAAATAGGAACATTTCAAGGTTGCTCTTTATCGCCTTTGTTATTTGCAATAGCGCTTGAACCTTTGGCTGTAGCGTTGCGTGCCTTACCAAGGTGTAAGGGGATATTCATAAATAACACAGAGCTTAAATTAGCTATGTTCGCCGACGACATGTTATTGTTTATGTCTGAACTACGTCAGTCGATCTCAGAAGTTTTATCTGTTATAGAATCATTTGGCTCGTTTGCAGGGTTCAAAGTAAATTTCACCAAATCTTGATGTTGCCAGGTGCACACACGCAAGAAGTTATAAACTTAGCAGATTAGCAGATGTCCAGTTTTGTTATCTATGAATTACCTTCATCCTACAGACCTATCTCCCTTCTGGATGTTGACTACACAATTTTTACAAAAATCTTGGCTGATCGGCTTAAAGTGATCCTGCCTGGGATAATTCATACAGATCAAACTGGATTTATCTGGGGTAGACACTCAGTAGGCAATATACGAAAGGTTTTAACAGTAATTCAGCAGATGGAGCTGCCAGAAGGGTCTGAACCTGGGATGATCCTATCACTAAATGCAGAAAAAGTGATAAATTTAGCAGATTAGCAGATGTCCAGTTTTGTTATCTATGAATACAAATAACCCAAACCATTCGCACAATATATAAGGCTAATTTTGTCTCAGTTCTTAAATCAATTGCGAATACTCTGAGGGGATGGACAAACTTACCACTGCCCCTGATGGGCTGAATCGCAGTTCTGAAGAGTGTAATATTTTCAAGATTATCCTACATCATTCAGATGCTCCCTATTTCAATAACCCAACAGATATTAATCATTGTATTAAATTATTCCCCAAATTTGTGTGGAAAAATAAAAGACCAAGGGTGGCAAGACCCCGACTGCAGTTACCCAGAAAAGAGGGGGGCCTGGGATTTCCCAATCTTCATTAATTTATATATGGGGCCCATTTCCGTTATGTATCTGGTTGGATGTTAAATTAGGCAGTATATACCAATCTGGAATTGGAGCAATGCTTGTCTCATCATTTGCTCTTGTAGCCCTTTTACATTTGCCTAAAAAAATCTCTAGCAATACCAATCACACAGAATATTCTATTCATAGATAAAAATATTACGTGGATAAATATAGACAAAATTTTAAAAAGTGATAACTCTGTATCTAAATATATTATACTATGGGGAAACCCCGCTTTCAAAACCTAGTATGCAAAATAGAATGTTTTTGTCTTAGAAGGATAAGGGCATCATGGCCATCCGCAATGTCTTTGAACTTGGAGGTCAAATTTATACATTTGAGAAACTTAAAGAAATATATGGGATCTCAAATATCTGCTTTTATATGTATCTACAGTTTCAGCACTTTGCCCAAAAGACTATCTCAAAATTGTTAAGGCCTACAGACTCAGTGGACAGATTGTTGGTTTACCAAGAAACACATTTATTTCATATACGCTATATTCACAAGTTATTACTTCCCCCAGACCCAGGTAAACTATGGTTAGGTCCACTAAGAGCTTGGAAGGAAGATGTCTAAAAGACTGCATATACGAAATCTACGATACGCAGATTACGTGCAATAGCTACTACGCATGCGCAGTAGCTACTGTTTATTGAACTACGTCCATCTATGTCTACTAATGCATTGTATACATTATGTGCCTCCAGCCCCCCCTCAGTATTCCCCATTATGTGCCTCCAGACAACCCCCAGTATTCCCTATTATGGGCCGGATCCAGAAGACAGACGTAGTTCAATAAACATTAGCTACTGCGCATGCGTAGTAGCTATTGTACGTAATCTGCGTATCACTTCGATACCGCATGTACGCAATCTACGTATCGAAACGATACGCAGATTACGTACAATAGCTACTACGCATACGCAGTAGCTACTGTTTATTGAACTACGTCCGTCTATGGAAGACAGACGTAGTTCTGGATCCGGCCCTATGTGCCTTCAGCCAACCCCCAGTATTCCCCATTATGTGCCACCAGCCGACCCCCCAGTATTTATCATAATGTCTTTCCAATCTCTCCCCTTTTTACTTACCTTCCCTTCCTCCTCCGCGGCGCTCTTTCTGTAAGCAGGCAGCACTCATACAGGAAGTTCCTGTATGAGTTGTTGCAGCTGTTACATAGAGCACTTCTCTATTTCCGGAAAAGGTATTTTCAGCCTCCGCTGCAGCCCTCGCAGACTTATATTCAGAAAATGCGTGGGCTGCAGCGGAGGCTGAAAATACCTTTAGGGTTTGGGTTGGACTGGGTTTTGCAGAAGGGCCCCTTGATGGCTTGAGGCCATGGGCACTGCCCAGTGGAAAAGACAGCCCTGGAAAGTTTTACTGTAAACATTAGGCACATATACATTACATATTGTAATGCAAGATACATTTAGGGAAACGTCTCATATAAGATATCTTCCTTCCTTAGCTATTAATTGATTATATATCTGACATGTAATACTTCTATGTGTCAATATAGCGACTCCCAAGTAGAAGGTAGGTATCTCCACTTTTCCAAAGCCGCAGCTTAGAAAATCTGGCTCCTGATCTGGTCAGGTCTTAACAGGGCCATAACTAGGGGTGTGCGATAGGGGCGTCCGTCCAGGGCTCAGTACTTAAGGGGGCGCCAGTAAGTTTATATTTAATGTTAAAATGGTTTGGAATTCAGGGTCAGGGGACGCCATTTTTTCTCTTTGCCTCTGACGTTAACATTTCTAGTTACAGCTCTGGGTGTGAGCAATGCGTAGCTGGAATACACACAGAAACATCACACCACCTGAATCAGACACAATACCCACAACACTGGCTCCTACCTAATTCTACATTGCCTCCACCCTCCTTCTATGAACACAAGGAGGCGCTGTGCTGTTACAATATATTGCAAGTGATTTGCTTCCCCCACACACTGTCCTAGATGTACTTTATACTGCGGTGAATAAGTTCTGTTCAGTATTTGTGAGTGTGACCCACCAGCCAGTATTGTGTCTGTGTCTGCATTCATACCGCTCATTACTCTGCTGCACCCCTGCTGTGTTACATAGTTATCCCTAGATATCAGAACCTGTAGCTGGTAATAGTCTCTGGTGATCTGCACAATGCTGAGAGTGCCCTGCTCCAGTTAGCCCTTGCCTCTCTCCTAGTGTTCTCCTGCCTTATTATCGAGTGTCTCCTCCTGTCCCTGCCTAGCCCATTTCTCTGGTTGTGATTGGGTGGCACCCCAGTGGTGTCTCCTCTGTGCATGTATATGTGTATGCATGTCCTCGTTTTTCCCGACTTCCAAGTAGCCCCCTATTTAAGTAACAATGACTTTGAAATTTTAAGGTAGGGTCTACGGATCATAACGCTGTGCATGCACCCGAGGAATAACCTATGCAGATCAACTCAAAGCTTGTCCAAACAAGGGAAGACGCACTCTGGGCCTGGTCTGACTAGAAGTCTGGTTTCCACTGGAGCCCCTGATAGTGGGGGCAGGCTTGGCTGCAGGCTATCAGGTTGCGGCCCTTGGACACCACTCCCAGAGAAAAAAACAAGAGTCCAAAATAAGCAGGAGAATGAGTGTGCGGACTCCCGAGAGAGGGAGATACATAGAAAGAGAAACCACAGTGCAAGATGGAAGCACACTGGGAGAAAGGCAAGATGGAAGATGCCTGAAAGGACAATAGCAAAAATGGAGACAAAGGCTCTCACACAACACAAACCAGGGCCATACAAACCATGGAGGGAATGAGTGCAGGAAACACAGGAACACTGGAGGGGTAATGGAACACTGGAGGGGTAATGGAACACTGGAGGGGCAAATAAACCACACAAGGGAACAAGCAGAGGTCTGGGTACACTCAGTAATTGCAAAGATAACAGCCAAAAGTCCAGAAGACTAGAGACTAAAAGAAAGTGAGTGCAGCAAAGCCAAATGCTATAACCGGCACTGTGTAAGAGACTGCTGACCTCTGACTGTTCAGCAGCCTTCATGCCCCTCATGTCTATTGGTTGATGTGCAGGATGTAACCTAACAGCCAAAGCACCAACAGCCCCCTGTGGCACTTCATGTGTTCTTTGCTTACATGCTGTCACGCTATTCTTGATGGCATGATGGCGGAAGATGCTTCCAGGGATTTGAGCCTGCGGGCAGGGAACAAGGTAAGACTAATATGCCGTCATGTCTAGCGTGACAGAACGTAGCAGTTTCTGGGGGCTGTATGTCACATGCATTGCAAATATGTAAAATGACAAACTTACATTTACAAATTAAGCACCAAATCAACCGAAGCATACAAGGATACCATCTACATGCAGTTTCATTATGCATTCTGCATGCCTTAATCCTGTGGGGATTAACGTTATCCGGGCAGAATAGCTGCATAGGGCGGCGTGAAGATCCGTGTGGATCTGTTTGCGTACGGACACAGATCCACACAGAAAAGTTAAAGTTAAGGTAGCTCTATAGACACGGAAGTGTCCATAACTACACACAATAGAGGGGAATTCACTGCCCTCTTCCATGTGTAGTTACAGACCTCCATACGTACGTAAAATCCATGGAGGTCAGAATACAGACCTATATGTATACATTGATATCATTGTGCCACTATAGTACAACAGCCTTTCAGGTGGTCTTAGTTCATAATATGCCCCACTGTATTGCCCCATGTCTACTATAGTGCACCTTGCTGGACTCCAGAGAAGGAGGCAATACTGAGCACTCAGAGTACCCCCACAGGAAAATAGAATAATGGCTCTGATCCAAACCTAATAACAACAACCAATTTACGCATGCAGCTTGCGCAAGTCTGGCTGTAAGAACGCACCGTGCACGGGTGCGGCAGATGTTACTCATCGTAACTCTGATCTTATGTAACTTGTACGTAACTCTATATAATAGTGACGCCCTACACTAGCCAAAAATATGCATTATAGGCACAGGGAGGAATTTAAATAGTACAGTATGGGCACTTACCTACGACAAGACATTACATATGCACATAGATACACAAGGAAAAGTTAAGGTTGGGTTCTGAACACGTAAGTCAGATAAATTACGTACGTGAGAGGGGAGTGCCCGGGGGGGGTGCATTATCCTTAGTAGCACGTAACTTGGGTACACATGTAAAACGGCCTTAAGTCTGGATCAGGCCCAATATCTATAAAAACATCCTTGTGGATTTTTCCAAAATAGTATATTTTCATTAATAAAGAATAAGGTTAGTGGTACCAGCTGTGCTAAAAACAGCTTTATGCAGCTACCAGACTGATAAAGGGGTCCTACACCCCCCCAGAAAAAGTAAAGACAAAATTAAACTGAAAATCAATCTATAGCAGCGTTAGGTGCTCAATATAAAATTAAAGGTAAAAGTAAATAAATAAATAATTCAATAAATAAAAATACTACATCAAAATCCTAAGTAAAATTAAGTTCATATAATATGTAAACTCACAAGTTAGTAGTCTTTAAATAAATATTTGTTATGGTGTGGTTATTTTTAAATCTTCAATGCGCCTTGCATCTTTGTTAAAGTTCACAGACCATCTCCATCATATTCATAACATGTAAAAAGGAAATAAAAGTAACAATGTAAAATCTCAATTTACTAAACATAAAAATCAAGGGCTGGACTTAAGACTTAAGTAAGTGCTTGAAATTAGTTACTCCTGGGCTAAACCATGTTGATTGCAGGAGGAGTCAAGTTAATTGTATTTTTTGCATGCAGGGATATATCTTTGAATTGCTTACTGCAGACATATACTGACCGGCTTTACTATCACACTGCTGTTTAGACTTGGGATAGGAAATATTACCTCTCAACTCTAATACTGTTTGCAACAGATGAAATATGACTCCCCTGCAAACAACATGGTTTAGCCCAGGAGTAACTCATTTTAAGCACTTACTTAAGTCTGGATCCAGCCCTAAACACATAAAAAAGAAGAGTGGACCAGAACGATCCTATCGAAAGTGCAAAGATGTAAATCAGTCAAACGGAGGTCCATTGCTGAAAACACAAGTCCCTTGTAGCGTATGATGAAATAATGCAGCAGATCTGGTAAACGCCTCCAGAGGGTAGCAACTGGTTCCCCGTCTTTCACAAGTCACCGCTATTCTCTTTCTCAAAGTATCTTTACATATGATCAAATGTTTTAGACCAAAATACAATAAAATTCAAAGCTAGCTGCCTAGGTGCTACCCTTGACTCTGAACTGTTCTTTGTACCCCATGTATAATCTGTTTCAAAATTCTGTTAAATGTATTTAAAAACATTTCCAGAATACGAAATCTATTATTTATGCACTTATCTCCCACATTATTATTTCAATGCTCTTCTCAGTGGCGTAAGTACTTCCCAGGCACCCAGAGGCAAGGGGGCACGGCAGCACTGACATGACATCATGACATTGCACAGTGAAGTCACAGCCTGGGTGGTGCGGACCACATTGGTTGTGTTTAAGGGGTGATGGAGCATCTACTCTCTGTCACCCCCTTTACTAAATTGTGACCTGGTCATCACCTCAGGCCGCAGTAGTGCTCTGTCAGTGTCCAAGAGCTGCCTCTCCTCCTCCGCTGCCTCAACCTCCTCCTTCCCTCATGCATGACACTGGCGTGACCCCAAGGTCACGTCAGCATCATTCATAAGGCAAAGCGCGCACACAGCAGAGGAGTAAGAAGACAGGACTCCGGGGGCACAGAAACAGCAGGTAAGTTATTTGGCTCAGGCTCCGCAGTAGTCACTGTCTGCTGGGGGCAGACTGTTTGGGGAGGGGGCCTGCAATACCTAATTAGAGGCCTGAAGGGGCATATGATGGGGCGCATATAAAGGGGGGGGAGACAGGCCAAACTTCGCCTAGGGTGCCCAGGGACCTAGGACCGGCCCTGTATAAGGGCACAGTCGTGCCCTTATATTAAGGTTGACTATAATAAACTTCTCTTGCAGAGATTTTCCTCTGTGTGTAGGAGGAGCGGTCAGCCATAATAACTCCTCCTGGTGGGCTAGGGGTTGTTTTGGAGTGAAGGTGGGCAGACAGAGAGAAAATGAGTTTTGACAATGACCAAAAATAAAAGATTTAGTAGCCCAGAACCTATGTGCGAGGAAGGCGGGAGATTTAAATGTGCAGCCTGAAATGGAGATGTATTACAGTGCTCCATATACTGATTAGTGATGTAGACTGCAAGTGCATAAAAGTATACAGTGTGATCCATGCATCAGCATTACTACACCAGCAATGTGTGCTGTGACATCAATTATTAAAAGGGTAATAACCTCCCCAACGCAGTGATGGATGGAGTGGACATGAAGCTTGACACAGGGGAGGAGATTTATTGAATAGTCTTCTTCATAAGTGGTACTGAATAGCAATGTAATGTCACACAACAGTGTCAGTCCCTGTCTCCTCAATAAGCCTGCATTCCACTAGTCCACCAGGAAAGGATCTAAAGGCATCTGGCACCAACTACCCCCGTGACAAGGCTGACAAGGCTGAGAGGAGAGCCCCACAGCAGCAACAGCCAGCCCTCCGTGTAGTGGGTAATTGCTTGAAAAATCCCCAGGGCTCACACAGTCCTGGACTGACACATGACACTACACTACCTTTACTGCTACCATCCTGCAGACAGATTATCACATCCACAGAAACTTATATCTGCTAGATGCTGTGATCTCTCATCCAGGCAGCTTATACCCCTTTCACATCACCACCAAATACCCGGGTTTTTCGCCAAAAACCCGGCTCTCTGCAAAAACCTGTGTATTTGGTGGTGATGTGAAAGGGATACTCCGGTCAACCCGGGTCGAAAGACTCTGCATTTCGACCCGGGAAAAAAGAAGGGTTTTTCCCGGGTCCTACCCGGGCAGAGTGGCGATGTGAAAGGTCCAGGGTTGTTTTTCAACCCGGGTCTTTCATATTGCATCCCGACTGGTTAAGATCTGTTTTTAGTGTTGGATGAATGAAAAAAAATAATTGTATAGTATAGGGGATACTGAAGCTTGTAGTGCTACAAGCATCAGCATGCCCAAGGATGGAAAGGCATGCTAGCAGTTGGAGAACCACAAGTGCCAGTATGCACTGTCATCCTGTGCAACAAAACACAAAGTTATGCCCCTCCTAGCTAATAAATAAAATATAGGGCCGGCCCCTAACATAAAAAACATAAAAAAAATACTTAACATTTAATGCCCCCCTATAAAACAATAATGACATTGAATACCCCTATATACAAAATGTTTTACATTTAATACAAAAAACCCTATGGCCCACTGCAACTCATGTCCTGCACGCAGGACATCCCGACGATAATGACAGGTCTGCTGTCATTGGGGTATATTTATACCTTTGCCCAGCCAGGGAAATCCATGGTGACCAAATCACCATGGAAACAGGATTTCCCTGGCTGGGCAAGGGTATAAATATACCCATATGACAGCAGAGGGTCGGGCCATAGGGTTTTTTGTTTTACAAGACCACCTCCATGCATTGAAAACTTGGAAGATTGGATCCTAGTCAAGATGGTAAGTACTTCTTTTTACATCAATATTTTTTTTTTATGCTTTATATAATTAGCGTTAAATATTTTTTTATTATTTGGGGTATTAAATGTAAATATTTTTTTGTATATAGGAGTATTCAATGTCATTATTTCTTTATTATTTAGGGTATTAAATGTAAATATTTTATTGTTTATAGGGTTTTTTTTTAATGTTAGGGGCTTATATTTTATTTATTAGCTAGGAGGGGCATAACTTTGTGTTTTGTTGCACAGGATGACAGGGCATGCTGGCACTTGTGGTTCTCCAAAACGCTATGGTATAAACGCATGCCCTACCATCCTTGGGCATGCTGATGCCTCTAGCACTACAAGCATCAGCATGCCCTGCTGCATTAAAGCCACTAAAGCCCAGGAAATTCAGTGATGTTGTGAAAGGGTCCAACCCGGGAATTTCCCGGGTTTTTGTGTGCTTAAAAGTGCCTTTTTTTTTTTGCCGGGACCTGCAGCCAAGACACCGTGACAAGCAACAGGAGAAAGTCTGTATCTGTAAGTCTAGCATCCCTCACTTTTGTGTGTGCCCTCTATCTGTACTATACTTCACACATACCCCTCCATACACTACATCCCACCCCCCACACTACCCCTCCTTACACTGCAGCCCAAACATACCCCCCTTATAGTACACCTCATGCATTCCCCGCTCCCACACTACACCTCACGCATACCCCGCCCCCACACTACACTTCATGCATACCTAATGTGACCATACGTCCCGTTTTGAACGGGACAGTCCCGTTTTTTGATGGACTGTCCCGTTGTCCCCGTGCCCCTCTTCGGGACGCCAAAATGTCCCGTTTTACGTTATGCATACCCCACCCCCACATTACACCTCATGCATGCCCTGCCCCCATATTACACCTCACACATTCCCTGCCTCCATACTACACCTCACACATACCTCTCCTTATACTACAGCCCAAACATACCCCACCTTACACTAGATCCCACACATATCTTGCCCCCACACTACACCTCACACATACACCTCCTTACACTACAGCCCAAACATAGACCCCCTTACACTACACCTCACACATACCCCCCTTTACACTACACCTCACACTTACCCCCTTCTTACATTACACCCCACACATATACCCCATAACAAACCCCCCCTGCACATTACACCTCACACTATTCTCTTTATTAATATCTCCAAGTATAAAAACAACTCTTTTAATTAGCAGGAACTTCCATATGACAGGCAGAGCAGTGTCTGGAAAGGCTGCAGAGACATGTCTACAAAAAAGGAGTGGTAAGGTACTTACCTGCACTGCTCCAATTGGGGCCAAAAACAAATGAGAATGGTAGGCTGCTACGTCACTTGGGAGGGACCTTAGGAGGTGTGTGTTGGAGATGCCTCTGTGATCTCCTGCCCTCCTGTGGGGGAGGGGTGAATGGTGCAATAGTGTATGGTGGATACCCCATGCCTAAATGTATGTGTATGAATGGATCACCCAATGGGTAAATACAAAAAGTGAATTTTATTCATACAAGTCAGACAAGATATAAAAACAAATATGCAGGTAGTGTCCACTCATAAGTGGATTTCCTGGTCACAAAATTTAAATTGTATCAACCTAAAAAAAGAAAAAAAAAGGGAATTGCTTGACAATAGGTTATAGTAAACAGTTAATTGGTCCACAAATGGGATCCACAGAACCAAACAAATTGAAAATGTCTTAGATATGTCCTTTGTGGGATATCCGCTGTTAGCGGTAGTGGTATAATGGAGCAGGGGTTGATGGGGTTAGAAGAGTGAGAGTTCCGTAATATACAGATGGCAACTGTTAGCGCCCAGAATGTATTGTGTAGTGATTCAATGTACCTCAGTCTTCTCACAGATTGTTCAGACCGTTCTCTGCTCCACTGTTTCTCTGCAGGCAGACTGTAGTGAGTGCGGCTGTCAGTTGTGGTGGCACTGTGACGGCATGCACTCCGTCACAGATGCTGTGCAGACAAAGCGATGTTTCAGTGTTTCCTCCGTGCCGTTCTCTTCCAGGTCTTGGTACCAAGGGTTGGAGATCGACCTACACGTTTCGCCCACAAAGGGCTTTGTCAGGGTGCATAAACGTCTGCGGTACTGGCCTGGGAGTGGAGGAGTGGGTCTCATATAAGACGTGCTTTTTGCTGATTGGATTCCAGGAGGCACGTGGTGTTGCGGGGATTGTGAAGGTCCGATATTTGCAGGGATTGCTGTTCATTGCAGAAGTGGCTGTTATCTCAAATAGTGCTTTGAAGTTTTCCATAGGGAGCGCTTGCAATTCCTAGCTTAGTTCAGTGGCAAACGCAGGATTTTTAAAGGGGGGTTTCCAAATTATTGTAATACATGTGTCGCTAGGACGGCGGGTGTAAGCGTAAGATCGCCTGAAAAGCCGATCTGCGCATGCGACGGGCAGATGTTGCCCGGCGTCGCTACGGCAACGCCCG
>WWET01009903.1:0-11437 GCA_011038615.1 Limnodynastes dumerilii
ACACACTCCACACAGACACAGGGAGAACATACATTCCACACAGACACAGGGAGAACATACACACTCCACACAGATAAGACCTAGACCGGGAATCAAACTCATGACCCCAGCGCTGTGACACAGAATGCTATACACTGAGTCACTGCGTTGTCCTGTGTACACATCAATATAATATGTGATATCTAAATAAAAAGAAAACTCCAAATAAAAGCATTCAAAACTAGATAAAAAGTTATCTGTTGAAATATTTGCCCAACCATTTAATATAACATTTTGAATATATAAAATCACAACACACTTATAACCAATAAGAAACTATGAACATTGCAAAGTTCCGCTATACTCAGTGGTAAGTCAGCAACGCTTTAAGATTCCGGCTTCAGAGAGAATACAGGGATTTTGTTCATGTCTGTGATATAGAAGGGGTACAGAGCCAAATACCTGCGATGGACCAGTCACATAGGACAAATCTGCACTGCAATAGATGGGAAACGGTTTGTGGTGCGCATTTTTCTATTACGGAGCTGATTTTTATGCACGTCTCTATGAAATGCGAATACAAATCAGAAAAAGAATTGGACAATGAGCTCTGCAGCGCAAATAACGTGGGTGCGAGGATAACCGAATCAGGCCATGAAACAGCTGCAGGGTATAATGCTGGGAGCAATTATCACTGTCCACATAATGCTTCTCTGCACAGACCGGGGCATGAATGAAGGAATGAAGGAATGAATGTATGAATGAATGACTGGATGAATGAATGAATGTATGAATGAATGACTGGATGAATGAATGAATGTATGAATGAATGAATGAATGTATGAATGAATGAATGTATGAATGAATGAATGTATGAATGAATGAATGAATGAATGTATGAATGAAGGAATGAATGAATGTATGAATGAATGAATGAAGGAATGTATGTATGTATGAATGAATGAATGTATGAATGAATGTATGAATGTATGGATGAATGTATGAATGAATGAATGAATGTATGAATGAAGGAATGAATGAATGTATGTATGAATGAATGAATGAATGTATGAATGAAGGAATGAAGGAATGTATGAATGAATGTATGTATGAATGAATGTATGAATGAATGTATGAATGAATGTATGGATGAATGTATGAATGAATGAATGAATGTATGAATGAAGGAATGAATGAATGAATGTATGAATGAATGTATGAATGAATGTATGAATGTATGAATGAATGTATGAATGAATGAATGTATGAATGAATGAATGAATGAATGTATGAATGTATGAATGTATGAATGAAGGTATGAATGTATGAAGGAATGAAGGAATGAATGAATGTATGTATGAATGAAGGAATGAATGTATGAATGTATGAATGTATGTATGAATGAATGTATGAATGTATGAATGTATGAATGAATGAATGAATGAATGTATGAATGTATGAATGAATGAATGTATGAATGTATGAATGAATGAATGAATGAATGAATGAATGTATGAATGAATGAAGGAATGAATGAATGTATGAATGTATGAATGAATGAAGGAATGAATGAATGTATGAATGAAGGAATGAATGTATGAATGTATGTATGAATGAATGAAGGAATGAATGAATGTATGAATGTATGAATGAAGGAATGAATGTATGTATGAATGTATGAATGAATGAATGTATGAATGTATGAATGAAGGAATGTATGAATGTATGAATGAATGAATGTATGAATGTATGTATGAATGAATGTATGAATGTATGTATGAATGAATGAATGTATGAATGAATGTATGAATGTATGAATGTATGTATGAATGAATGTATGTATGAATTAATGAATGTATGAATGTATGTATGTATGAATGAATGAAGGAATGAAGGAATGAACGGCTTCCACAGCAAATGGTAAACTGGCCATAAAACTTATCCAAACAGGACAGGAGTCACGCTCATACAGAGACTTGATTTTTCCTTTCTTTTTGCACTGAGCACTTTTTGATATATAATCCTATTTGAGGTGCCTTTTTGCTGAACAACCCTGGATATATCAGTGATCACTAGATTAATACACTTTCTACATTACATAGAGCCACATGTTTGGAGGTGCTGACTAGTATTGCTGTTGTATGTATATATATATAGATAGACACACATATATAAATAACATATAAATATATATATAAAATATATACTATATGACCATGCACAGGCAGAAAATTAATTAAGACCAAAAACTTCCTTAATGGGAAGGTGCAGCTAGCAGCAAAATCAAACATCAAGTAACACACAAAGAAATTCGAGTCAGAAAGACCTGGCTCGAAAACAGAACATGCTGTTTGTAGCGCACACAGGTCAATAAAATTACATATCCAAAGGATTTCTGTTAATACACGAAACAGGTCGTAGAAAAATACAAATTTAATAAATTCAGCAGCAATACAATACCACATATATAAATAAATTGAGAAATGGGCGAAAAAATAATTAAATATTACATGAACTGTAAAGTACAAGCATCACAACAAATATTTGTTTTCAGAAATATAAATGTACACCGTCGACCCAGTACGTTTTTTTCGCACGATAAGCGTTTGCTCGCTATGCTACAATGTGTTCTATTTTTCATGTTTATCCGTGGCTATTATACTGTTGCAATTATCATTTTTGTTATAATCATGTTTCTTTATCCATTTTTTACGTACCAGGTCTTCAGGTGTACTGCGAATATCTGATACGCAAAGTGATTGGATGAAAGCTGTATTTAAACTCTTACCTGATTCCTGAAGACTTGTTGCAGCCTTGAAAAAGCCGACGACCGGCGAAACGCGCGTCGGCCACGCGCCTCTCCCGTGTGCATCGGTGGGGTGCTCTTCTGAACTGTCCGTATGGTATTGATCTTCTAATATCGAGTGACTGGGACTCTGCCTCTTGTTTAAGTATAGGTAAGGGCTAGATACGAGCAGGCTGCAACAAGTCTTCAGGAATCAGGTAAGAGTTTAAATACAGCTTTCATCCAATCACTTTGCGTATCAGATATTCGCAGTACACCTGAAGACCTGGTACGTAAAAAATGGATAAAGAAACATGATTATAACAAAAATGATAATTGCATCAGTATAATAGCCACGGATAAACATGAAAAATAGAACACATTGTAGCATAGCGAGCATAAGCTTATCGTGCGAAAAAAACGCACTGGGTCTAAAGCCATAGTTGAAAAGTATGTAAATATATAACCCATGCTCATTACAAAAATTACCAATAACACAACCAGGCAGATTCATAAAGGATAAACTACAATGATCAAAACGAATATAATGCACAAAAAACATTGATAAAGTCCAAACAAAACTTTTAAGATTTGGCTGGATTAGAACCCACATTTGGGAAAGAGAAAACATCCCAAGCTGTAACACTGTTACTGAGCCACAGGCTCTATTATATAGAGTTGTGCTATTTTATCCAAATATAGCTTGATGGGAAATAATATGCAAATATTGTTTAATTATACACATAGGTATAGAAAAACATTAGTTGTTAAATTCAAGCCATGGTTTATGGAAACAACTGGATTAGAGCCCACAAATAGGATCACTACACAGTTCATGTTGCCTATCGGCGTCTGCCTATTCCCGGGTAGGGACACTATCACTGAGCCACAGGCCTTATTCTATAAAACAACATCATTTAACCAAATATAGCTAGGTAACAGCTGTGGAAAATACAGCACGGGGGTAAATAAAGTGATGTATATAGAACAAAGTGATGTATATAGAACATCACAGATGATGTGGAAAGTACTATAATCGGGGAAAACAAGGAAGAACCCCACGATTTAAATAAATCCAAACTTGGACAGCTTAAATTGCACATCATAATTAGTCATAATTCATAATTACTGAACTCAGCAGCCAGCATATTAAAGGGGAAAAGTAGATACAATTATTAAACATGTTACCCAGAGAAACAGACAATTGTCAACAGCATGTATTATGAGGATAGAAAAGGAGAGAAATTCATAGCTTCATTAAGACCTAATGGTGCGATGGTATTAAGCATAAAAATCCACTGTAATTCATGTTGCAATAATGGGATATCGACATTGCCACCCCGTATATCAGACTTAATATGTTCTACAATAAAGGCTCTCAGGCCTGTAGGGTCAGAGTTGTGCTTCATCCAAAAGTGTCGTGCCACTGGGGATAGGATCTTAAAGTTATCCTTATCCCTTTGGCTATTCCTAATTGAGCCCACATGTTCTAATAATCTAACTTTAAATCTCCGTTTTGTTTTGCCGACATATTTCAAAGAACAGGGGCATGTCAGTACATATATAACTTGAGAGGTGTTACAATTAAAAAAATCTGGTATGGAATAGATATTATGAAACTTGTCAACAACAGACAAGGTTTTTTCCATATATATACAAGCCCTGCAGGTGTTGCAAGCAAAAGAGCCCTTTATCGATAAGCCTGTCAGTTTTTTATTGATCATATGGCTTGAGACTAGCTCGTCCCTGATGTTTCTCGGTCGGCGCCAACACATTGGGATATGCTCTCCCAGTACAGATTCATAAACGGGGTTAGAAGTTAACACATATTTGTATTTATTGAGAATATATGATATGTTTGATGACTGATCACAAAAGTTTCCAATGAAACGTATTATTTTAGTTCTGGATTGATTTGGTTTAGATTTTGTATAAATCAGACTCTCTCTAGAGGTGGTTATAACCTCATTATAGGCTTTTCTCAACAACTTAGGTCCATAACCTCGTGCCAAAAGACGAGCCTGAAGATGTTTAGCATTACTTTTGAAGTCATTGATAGTGGAACAGTTACGTCTCAGGCGTAAATATTCGCCTTTTGGGATGTTATTTTTCACTGCCGGTGGATGAAAGCTGTCTGAATGGAGAAGGCAATTTGTGGCGGTAGGTTTGCGATAAGCATTAGTGTTGATAAGACCATCAGAAGAGATGGAAATTGTCAGGTCTAAAAAATCTATGCTTGTTTGACTTTTATGAACAGTGAGTTTCAAATTCAAATCATTGCAATTGAGAAATTGTACAAAGGCTAGCAGGGTACTCTCATCACCCTGCCACAGGAGCAGGATGTCGTCGATGTATCGAAGCCAGACGAGTATAAAAGGTTGGTATACCTCGCTGGCCTCACCAAAGACGACATCCTGCTCCCATTTGCCCAGGTGTAAATTCGCATATGATGGTGCGCAGGCCGTCCCCATGGCCGTGCCACGGGTTTGGAGATAATAAATACCGCCAAATACAAAGAAATTGTGTGTTAACACAAAATCCAGTAAATCAATAATGAACTCATTATGAGCTGGATTATTGACAGCTTTCAGAAAATGGGCAGTTGCCTTCAATCCTTGTTCATGTCTAATAGACGTGTATAAAGATTCTACATCTAACGACACTAACCAAGTGCCAGTAGGTACCCTCATATCAGTTAAATGCATCAGAAGGTCCGGTGTGTCCCGTAAATGGGAAGGTAAAGTACATACCAATGGTTTTAGGAAAAAATCAACATATTTGCTCGCATTTTCGGTCAAAGAACCATTGCCGGACACTATAGGTCGTCCGGGAGGACTGGAGGCACATTTATGTATTTTGGGCAGCAGATATAGTGTAGCTGCCCGTGGATGTTCATTTTTAAGAAAATGGTAGTCATCATTCGTGATGATGTTGGACTGTTTTGCATCCAAAATCATACTCGAATACTTTTTAAGAAATGCATCTGTGGGGTTGAACAGTAATTGTCTATAACACGTTGTGTCAGTTAACTGCTTCATAGCTTCTGTGATGTACATCTCCTTAGGCCACAGTACGACATTGCCCCCCTTGTCTGAGGGCTTAATAATTATGTGGTCCCACGTGCTAAGTTCCTTTAAAGCCAAAAATTGAGGTTTAGACAAATTAAATGTGGGATGAGAGTTATTCTGCGATATAAATAGGGCATCCAAGTCCTTGGAAACAAGATTTTTAAACGTGATAAGTTCCGGAAATTTGTGAAGATCTGGAAAAAAAGAAGATTTCTTCTTTGGTGGAAGAGGTACTTTAGAGTCATTCTCCAGACTCTCTAAGGCTGCCAACGCTATTGCCTCGTCATGATCAAAGGAAGATGGTATCTCAAGAGAAGAATTTGGAGGTACAGAGTAAATCTTATGCAAAGCCAGTTTGCGCAGGAAAAGATACAAGTCCTTTTCCCACGGAAAACGTTTGTATAGGGCAGTGGGGCAAAAAGTCAAACCTTTAGTTAAAACTGCAATATGATGTTCATTAAGTACTTGGTCTGAAAGGTTGATAACCTGTAAAGCATCAGAATCAGATGTACCTTTTAGTACCGTCTTCGATTGCGTCCTCGCCTTCCCCGGTTGAATATCTGAAAGTTGCCGGTGTTTGCCCCTCCTGACCTTGTGACCATATAATTGTGGCCAAGGCCTCTGCCTAAAAAATTAGAGGTTGCATTAGGAGAAGCATTAGAATTGAACATAGCAGTTTGAATCTTTCTGCTTTCATCTTCATCTCCTGATTCCGCCTCAGAACGGCGTATATTGATTTGGATTCCTGTTGAATTTTGTTACATCACGCCAAGTATACACCCTATTCTTAGCAAAGTCCTCCTTATCCCTTAGGAGCCCAGTTCACTCCATATCAACGGTGTACATTTATATTTCTGAAAACAAATATTTGTTGTGATGCTTGTACTTTACAGTTCATGTAATATTTAATTATTTTTTCGCCCATTTCTTAATTTATTTATATATGTGGTATTGTATTGCTGCTGAATTTATTAAATTTGTATTTTTCTACGACCTGTTTCGTGTATTAACAGAAATCCTTTGGATATGTAATTTTATTGACCTGTGTGCGCTACAAACAGCATGTTCTGTTTTCGAGCCAGGTCTTTCTGACTCGAATTTCTTTGTGTGTTACTATCTATGAATTTAGCAATTTTTGCAGGGCAAGATCTACCGGGTATGGGCCGCCGCTGCAAACAGCCTCTCTCCCCCAGCCACTTGCGAAATGCCTGGGAAATCAATTGCTTTTGCATCGCAGTGTCAAAGCAATCGATCCACAGAAAGCGCTGCTGCAAATGGTGAGCATGAATTCAACCCCAATCCTTACCCTAACCCTAACCGTCCCTTCCATTACCCTAACCCTCCCTTCCCTGCAGCCTGCCCCTATGACTCCCAACCCCACAGCCTAACCCTAAGACTCCCCTAAACGGAGCATGACCCTATGACTCCCCTCCCCACAGCATGACCCTAAGACTCCCCTCCTCACAGCCTAGCCCTAAGACTCTCCTTCCATTATCCTAATCCTCCCCTTAAATTACTCTCACCTTAACCTTCCCCATTCATTACCCTAACCCTGTCCCTAACACTCTCTTCCCCACACCCTGACGCTAAAACTCCCCTCGCTGCAGCCTAACTCTAAAACTTCCCAGAGTGTTACTTATTTTGATCACCCTAAAATTGAATGGATATAGACATATAGAATATATAAATAAGCTATAGACATATATAATATATAAATAAGCTATAGACATATATAACATATAAATAAGCTATAGACATATTATATATATAGTTAAACTCTCCCTTTACATGACAGGTAATAATTTATTTTACCTCAGCTGATGAAAGTTACATGACATTCCCTCACCTGTCACAAACTACAATTCCCGACATGCATCAGCAGGCGCCGCGGAGCTTGCCGGGACACGTAGTTCTTTGATGCCCCTAGCTGTCGCTTAATAAAAGACTCTACAACTACAACTCCCTTGGTGCAGCGCGGCTGTCGCCATTACGTCAGAGACAGTGGTCTGGGAAGGTGACAGGAGGTCTCCATCTTGCCGCTTCGCAGTGACTGCTGCCGTGTTCTTCCTGCTCATGTGGAGCTCCCGAGTGACCGGTCTCGGTATTTTCCGACTCCTCGCCTTCCGCCTGGGGCGATCAGTCAGCGCAGACGTTAAGTGGCTGCGGGTAGTCACTGGGCGCCATGGAGCGCTCGAGCTGCAGTACCAGCTGAGTGACAGTGGAGGGCGCTGTGTGCACACCAGCCACAGCTCAGCTGCTATTCATACACAGCACAGGATTCAATACTTACAAGACGCCACTAGGGGTCGCCAGAGACACGAAGATCAGGATGAGGAGTACTCACGGTCTAGAGTTCACGTGCTCTCTGCTGCCGCCCTGCTGGCTTATTGCTATAGCAGAGAAAACACAGATAAAGGTGACTGCTCCCTTAATGCAAACACAGATTTCGTTTTATTTGCTTAAATCGTGTTTTGTACAGAGGCTACTGCTAAAAATGCATGTGCGTTGTGTCGTTATACTGTGACATGTTTAGTATACGAATATGGCAGCTGTACAGATAGCATATGGTGTATTTATAATCTCTTGCACTATTTTTCCCTGTAAAGGAGCATACACACTATACAATTATCTGGCAGATATCTGAAAGATCTGGCTGTTGGAATGAAAATGTGGTAATGAATGAGAGCAATTGACAATACTATTTGCTCTCATCCACTACCAGATTTCCATCCCAACTGCCTGATCTTTCACATATCTGCCAGATAATTGTATAGTGTGTATGCACCTTTAGTGTTTTTGTCCTTTTGCTTGTCTTTATTTGCTTATCATTCTTCTCTCCTGCAGGGGGAGCCCTTGTCTTCTATTTGATCAATATGTTTATTCTGCAGCATTGTGCATTCCTCTTGCTCTCCTCCAGGGGGAGCCCTTGCCTGATATTCTCCAGCACAAATCCTCAAAACTAATTAACCCGGATGACTTTATCCAGAATGTTTAATTATCTCCCAGTGTAGGACTATAGAGATTGGATGCCGGCTGTATATTATATTATAGCTGTATGTTGTATTATAGCTGTATATTATTATATTATAGCTGTATGTTGTATTATAGCTGTATGTTGTATTATAGCTGTATATTATTGTATTATAGCTGTATATTATTGTATTATAGCTGTATATTATTGTATTATAGCTGTATATTATTGTATTATAGCTGTATATTATATTATTGTAGTTTATTATATTATAGCTGTATGTTATTGTATTATAGCTGTATATAACTATATAACTGTTAAACAAATCTCTCCGCGTGACGTCTCCTCTGTAGCTCCTCCGCCACCCTCTCCGCGTGACGTCTCCTCTGTAGCTCCTCCTCCGCCCTTTCCGTGTGACGTCTCCTCTGTAGCTCCTCCTCTGCCCACTCCGCGTGACGTCTCCTCTGTAGCTCCTCCTCCCTCCATGTGACGTCTCCTTTGTAGCTCCTCCTCTGCTCTCTCTGCGACATCTCTGTAGCTCCTCCACCCTCTCCGCATGACATCTCCTCTGTAGCTCCTCCTCCACCCTTTCTGCGTGACGTCTCCTCTGTAGCTCCTCCTCCTCCGCCCTCTCCGCGTGACGTCTCCTCTAGCTCCTCCTCCTCCGCCCTCTCCGCGTGACGTCTTCTCTGTAGCAGCTCCTCCTCTGTTGTGTCCGCGTGATGTCTCCTCTGTAGCTCCTCCTCCCTCTGCGTGACATCTTCTCTGTAGCTCCTCCTCCTCTGTGTGACGTCTCCTCTAGCCCCTCCTCCTCTACCCACTCCGTGTGACGTCTCCTCTGTAGCTCCTCCTCCTCTGCCCTCTCCGCGTGACGTCTCCTCTGTAGCTCCTCCTCCATGCCCTCTCTTCTAGCGCTTTGTTTCTAGCCACTACGGCGGGGCACAGGTAGGACGGGGTCATTACACTGGGGCATATAACAGGCACGAGCGCTCGGGAGACGCTTTGATGTCACTGATCCGGGTCTTCCCTGGGATATTATAGTGTCTGGAGGGAAACGTGTGTGTACAGGGATAATGGGGCCATTACTGGCAAGGCATCCTGGGATATGTAGTTGTACGTGGACCGTGGTCTCTAGTGGTCATTGATTCTGGATGTCGTGTTGGTCTCTCCCCAGGTCAGCAGTTGCTGGAGGCGGCTCGGACCAGTAGCCTGCAGGAGGTGGACAGGTGAGAGGGGGTCTGCTATGAATGTGACGTGCTCAGGACGGCTAGGCGCGATTTCCCGTATCGCCTCCGCGTTACATCACACAGTTACGGAAATCCTGACCAGGGCGTGTCATGGGGGGGCGCTCTCACCCGATCCACGCCAATATGCAGACATAAGTGCGCGCAGTGTATGGAACAGTCCGTGACGCGTCAGCAGCCTTACTGACATCTCGCAATGTGTACAGCCGCGGTACTCGCCTCGCGCTCGGAGCTGCGGTTGCGCGTTTGTTTGGCTCCCGTATAGATCTCTCATTATTTGCGTACGGGTTTTTAAGACACGCTGGACGCTCTCCTGTGCCGGCTGATATCATTACCCAGCATGCAATGGTGTCACACGGGTGTATATAGATTTCCAGCCGGCGGCATTGGTGCAGAGCGCTCGAGCATGTGACACGGCCGTCAGCCTATCCCCTTATCCGTAGAGAAACCCCAGCACTGACACTGCAGCCACAGCTTCTGTCTGGCGGAGCATGCTGGGACTTGTAGTGCCTCTGCCCCGGGATGACCACGGAGCGTGGTAATGGTATAATAATAGTGTAATGTTCTGCAGATCCTCTGCGCCGTCTCTGTCACCACCACCGCGCGTGGCAATAAAGGGTTAACTCGCGTCCCCTGTCTTGCAGGTTACTGAAGGAGAAGGTGGACCCCAGCGTGCGGCACAGGCTGGGATGGACGCCGCTGATGGTGGCCGCCATGGGGAGAAACTGCAGGTATGTCGCCGGCGTCCCGGTCACATGTCCGGGGCAGGGGGAACCTCCATACAATGCGCATAGAGAGGGGTGTGTCCGGCTCAACTCTAAATCAGAGCTGAATGTCATTACTGTCCATCGTGTCCCTTTCCCAGCGTGTGCAAACACCGGACACCAGCTCACGCCACAGCGTTCCCTCTCCCTGTACTCGCCCAGGCGTAACACAGAGGGCGGGGCTGAGGTGACGAGTGGGCGTTCCCTCTCCCTGTACTCACCCAGGCTTAACACAGAGGGGCATGGCTGAGGAGACAAGTGGGCGTTCCCTCTCCCTGTACTCACCCAGGCGTAAGACAGAGGGCGGGGCTGAGGAGATGAGTGGGCGTTCCCTCTTCCTGTACTCATTCAGGTGTAACACAGAGGGCGGGGCTAAGGTGACGAGTGGGCGTTCCCTCTTCCTGTACTCCAGGCGTAACACAGAGGGGCGGGGCTGAGGAGACAAGTGGGCGTTCCCTCTCTCTGTACTCATCCAGGCGTAAGACAGAGGGGCGGGGCTAAGGTGACAAATGGGCGTTACCTCTTAGGGTCAAATTTAGACTTCCGTGTGTTTTCCGTACATATGGAGGTCTGGAAGACCACATGGGACACCGGAGTGAACTCCCCTGTTCCTTCCCCGTGTCAAT
>WWET01009908.1:12363-23489 GCA_011038615.1 Limnodynastes dumerilii
GCAGCACGGGAGCATTTCTTTAGGAACAGAGTGAGAAGGGAGTGCCAGGGTTGTGGATTGTTGCGAAGAGGATGCAGGTAGCATCAAGGGCAGAGGAGAGGGCATTATTGTAGAGAGAGGTGGCTAGATTGGAAAGAATACATTTGAGTGATGGGGAAGGAGAGGTGGAGGAAGAGAGGGAGAAGGAGATAAGATGATGATCAGAGAGGGGGAAGGGAGAGATGGAGAAGTCAGACAGGGAGCATGAGCGTGAGAATACAAGATCAAGGGAGTGGCCCAGGTTGTGGGCGGCTGCTGAAGTCCACTGTGATAGGCCAAGGGAGTATAAGGGTTAGGAGGTCAGAAGACAAAAAGTGGGGGAGCCAGGCTCCAAAGTTATCAATGAATTTGGAGGGGGGACCAGGGGGGACCAGGGGGGTGGTAGACAACAGCAACACGGAGATGGATAGGGTGGTAGATGCGAATGCAGTGGACCTCAAAGGAGGTGAAAGTGAGAGAGGGCTCAGGTGGTATGACACTAAATGGGGAGAGGAGGATGCCCACACCACCGCCAGGGTGTTCATCAGGTGTAGGGGTGTGGGAGAACGAGAGACCACCATAGGAGAGGGCAGCAAGGGTAGTGTCAGAGGTTGAGATCCATGTTTCAGTGATGGCGAGAAGGTTGTAGGAGTTGGAGATGAAGAGGTCATGGATGGCAGGGAGCTTGTTGCAGATAGATCTGGCATTCCACAGAGTGCAGGAGAATGGTAGGGAGGAAACAGGAGTGATGTGGATTAGATTGGAGGGGTTGCAGGAGCGAGGTAAGGGGGTGGTCCGTGGACAGGGGGTAAGGGTGGGTATGGGAAGGGAAGGAGACCCTGATGGAGGAATGGGACAGGGTGTGGGTGAGTAGGATGGGTAGGGAGGTAGAAGGTGTGAGAGAGGAGGAAGTGAGAGTCAAGGGCCATGACAGTTAGAAGGAGGCAGAAAGTAGTGGTAAAGGTTAGGAAAATAGGAGAGAAGTATATGTGAGACCACCTTTCCGGGAACATTGTATGAGTTTATCCCTCTACTGTTTGTATTTTCTTCTATAAATTGAGTGTTTCTATATAGCACAGGATATTTTATGAGTAAATATGTTTTATGGTATTATGATTTAATAAAGATATATTATCATATTGAAAGAACTGGAGCAACTTTAATTTATTTCATTTATGCACTGCATTTTATTTTGGGTGTTTAATATAGCACTTACTAGTTTTTTTCTTCTATAATATAGATAGATATACATATTATTCTAATGTAGACACATACCAGATCATGGTTTTTGTGTTCTTGCAGCCAGCAACTTAGAACAGGGACCTGAAATATATATGGCAAATTGGAAGTATTTGCACCTCATAAATGACATGCAGGCCAATTCTAAAGCTCATATTTGGTGGACCTAAAAACACGTTGGCTTAAAGGCCCGGATTCACACTACCAGACATATTGCTTATATGTCCGTATTTAACCGATAGTTGCTACTGCGCATGCATAGTAACTATTTTATGTAATCTACATATAGTTTTGTTATTTAGATTGCGTATATGCGGCCTTTAAGACCGCATATACGCAATCAAAGTAACAAAACGATACGTAGATTACGTAAAATATGTAATGCGGTCTTTAAGACCGCATATACGCAATCTACGTAACGAACATAAAATAGTTACTACGCATGCGCAGTAGCAACTATTGGTTAAATACGGACGTATAAGCAATATGTCCGGTAGTGTGTATCTGGGCCAAACATCCTGGAATTTGAATTTAAAAATGTAAAGATCGGAATGAGTGTCATACTAAAGAGTGGCAAAAAGGGTAATCCTTTCATATGTCGTGATATGCCAGCAAATCTGTTACAGTCTATACACAATAATGCAGACTGGAACACAAGAATGCTGGCTGGAACCCATAGACTGAAAATAGTTATAATACAGGAAACAGAGATAGGAACCAGAGGTATGCAGGTAACCACAGAAGTGGAACAGATAACAAGCAAGGCCCTCAAGAAGGAACCTGACCAACTGGCAGATGACACACAGAAGGACAACAGGTCCTGGAGGAAGAATGAGCCGGACAAACTGGAGATGGATGCAGCGCACTGCTTAACAGAAGTGCAGAGTCCAATGGTCTGACTCATAGGGCCTGATCCAGAGCTACAACCGCAATCGCCCGCGAGCGTAGCGAACGTACGCCTGGGCGTATAAACCTACACGCCCATGACACTCCCATTGAAAAGTACCTGCTTACGGCGGCTATACCCTACACTAGGTACTACCGTCGGCCGTACGAATTTTCGGACTGAATACGCTGAGCGTACGGACTTAGCACGCCCATACTGTACAATTTAAATGGCTATCCCCGGCTCCGTATAGTAAAACAAGCGTCCAGGCGATCGTCGTACTGAACGCACGCCCCTTGAGCGAACACTTCGCTCACAATATGCACGCTATCCGCTCATGTCGTCCAGCCGACCGGAAGTTGTCATACTGAGCATGCGCAGTGCGTTTTTTTCGTACGAATTTACGCTCAAAACGGTCGTACGCTCGCTCGAAATCGGACAATTTCGTAGCTCTGGATCAGGCCCATACTCACAGAGCACACAGTGATAGATGGAACACAGAGGTAAAAACAGATACCGGACTCATGGGATAGGGACACAAGGAGAGATAGTAACACAGAGTGTACACTACAACAGATGGAGTCCGGCACGCAGACTCCAGCATGCTGTGAGATGGTAAATACAACATGCACACACACACACGAGAGGGGAATGAGCAGTACCTAACGGGGACCGAAGATGCCAGTGTGAGTAGCAAGCTACTGATGCTACATGCTTCACACAGACAACAGAGACAGAGGGCCGGATTCACAACCCTGTCATTTTTAACATACGTACCTAATTTTCTGATTCTAGCTACTACGCATGCATAGTAACTAATTTACTCTATCTACGTAGAATTTTGTTACGTAGTTTACGTACATGTGGTCTTCAAAAAATGTAAATGTGGTCCTTATCTTCACCCTAACCCTCACCTTCCATTACCCTAGCCCTAACCGTCTCCTTCCAGCAGCCTGACCCTTAGACTCCCTTCCTCACAGTCTGACCCTAAGACTCCCATCCTCGCAGCCTGACATTAAGACTCCCTTCTCCACAGCCTAACCCTAACACTCCTCTCTCTGCAGGCTGAAACTAAACTCTCTTCCTCACAGCCTAACCCTAAAACTCACTTCCTTGCAGCCTGACCCTAAGACTCTCTTCCTCACAGCCTGACCCTAAGACTCCCTTCCCTGCACCCTGACCCTAAGACTCACCTCCTTGTAGCCTAACCCTAAGAGTCCCCTTATACATTAACTGGCGACGCGTCTGTGGTGGGTATTGTTTTTTTAACGGGCAAGTTGCTGAAAAATACTTTCATTAATAAAATCTTCTAATCTGTGATATTTTCTAAATACAGACAGCCAAAAGTAAGCTTTCGTCTGTCTGTATATCTGTTTCCATTTCTTTACGGAGAATGCATCCCGGGAAGCATGTACTCATTCCCTGTGCACTGATCCAGAATGTTATTGGTTATACTAAGGATCAAGCTCATGGTATTCAGAATTTAAATTAGGAGTACAGCATCAATGTGAATACACTGGTTGACAAAATTTTTATTCTTTTTGTAACAAGAGTGAATATAAATGAATCTAATTGTGTTTTTTGTGCTAAATTCAAATATTCTTTTAGAAAGTTTACAATATTACTTTTATTAACAATCCATGTATAGTAAATTATTAACAAACATAAAATGTATAAGTATACGATCTTCTGTTGTATTTTTCCTCTAAAGCTTTTAAGGGTCCAACAATAGTCACAAGCATACTTGCACTTTATTTATCCTGATACCACTTTTCCATTACAGAAATATCCTGGTGGAACCGTGTTTCAGATTCATAACTAAATGCGTCAAGAATTGGTGGGAATAAATCCAGATAGGAGTCCAAGAAATTGACTTTCAAAGACATGTTACATCCTATGGTCTTGTAAGATTTTAAAAGATTGTCTACTAGTTCTTTGTAGTTGTCTGCTCTATTTTCCTAAGAAATTCCAGCAATAGTCTTGAAGTACTCTAATTCAATTTTTTTAGGCATCATCAGACCATCAAAGTAAATGTGGTTCAGACGACAATCAACATGATCTACAGGCTTTATTTTTTTGTTCACCATCACTAAGTTTGACATTTTGAAGTGACTTGGCCTCTTTTTAGCCTGGGGGCAAGCCCATAGCAGTGGCACGCAAGTAAAGCGCATCCTTGCATCCTTAAAGGGTGGTAAAAATAAATGCTGTTATATGGTCATATTATTAAAATAAAATTATGGATGGTTATTGGTGTATTTATAGTGTCTAATTTCTAGTGACCATGGGCTGGATCCAGACCAACGCACGTCTTACGGACGTGTGTGGTCTTTAGTTACGACAGCATAGTGCGGAGTGCACGCCCCCTGCACTCCCCACTCAAGGTAGTAAAATCTGGACACTTACGTGTTCAGATTCCTATCTCAAAATTTATGACCTTGTCGTAATGGGCCTACTCCCGCATATTACATATGAATTAAAATAAAAGAAGCAGAGCATACCTCCCAACTGTCCCGATTCCTAAGGCTGGAGATATAATAAGGGGCAGATATATATAGGCTGGACATATAATAAGGGGAAGAAATATGGAGGTTGGACATATAATAACGGTCAGATATATGGAGGCTGGACATATAATAAGGGGTAGACAAATGGAGGCTGGACATATAAACAGGGACAGACATATGGAGGTTGGACAAATAATAAGGGGCAGATATATGGAGGCTGGACATATAATAAGGGGCAGACAAATGGAGTCTGGAAATATAATAAGGGGCAGATATATGGAGGCTGGACATATAATAAGGGGTAGACATATGGATGGCTGGACAAATATTAAGGGGCAGACATATGAATGGCAGGACTATTAATAATGGACAGACATATGGATGGCTGAATTAATAAAAGGGGCAGGCACTAGACCCTCTCTTTGGGCACTGCATGACACACCCAATTTCCCATACACGCCCACTGGGCAGTACAAGACACATACCCCTCTACCAGGCTGCAAATGTTTGTTAGGTATGAGCAGATAGAGGACCCCTCCTGCTCTAGTATCCATGCTGGTCAATTATGTAGCACACATATGCTTGTAAGAATGGCTCTCTTACCGCCAAGTCTGATATTACCCAGTCTTGTTTTATGTTTGCCAAAGCTGCCACTGAATGAGTGAAAATGCATATGTATATGGACACACACATACATACATAAATACATACATACATACAAATTAATAAAACTTAATTTCAGTTTTACAAATATTCTAAAACTACTGGTTGCTTTTGCATGCATACCCAAACACTGATCAGCTTGCTGTGCCATGTATTGTACTGTATTGCCCTGTTATAACTTTTCCACAAGAGCAGGTAGGATGTTAATACATGTCAGTGACAGCTGGAAAACATGTGGTTTTATGCCACTGACCAAATTGTAAAACAAAAGCATTTACTGAAAACAGTCCCAGTCATTCACAGCAAACTACCCTCTACCTGCAGGGTTATTAAGGAATTTATTAAATATTTGCCTAGTCTAAAACCTAATTTACATCCATCTACTCATACATCGAAGGGTTACTGGCATTACATGGTTTAGAATCCTGTAAATGAGCCTCATACATACATTAAATCTGCTAGTTAGTGCCAACAGAGGTGTGTGGGATTCAGGAGGGGTATACAGGAATCCGGAGTGACTGAAAGCCATTTAATAGGGCAGAGTTACATCTCAATATTACAGGCACCAGCCAAAAAACATATTTGTAGGATCTGAGAGCTGTACATTAACACAACCAGGCTCAGAAATGAGTCTGGGGATCACTCAGTTGTATTCAGTCCAGACATGTACTGCAGCATTAAAAAGGAAGAATTATTTCACACCACCCTAATAATAAGAGTCAGATCCCCATCTGTAGTAATATTAACACTTCCAGTGCAGAGAAGCAGAAAGAAAAGGTATGCGTGATGTACAGTCTTTTCACAGACTTTCCATAATGCTGATTCAGTTCCACTTAACACTGATGTTCAAAGCCTCTAATTGTGACAAGTGTCTGCAATACATATATGCTTTTCAGTTCAAATACAAGGGGAATCAAAGGATGAGTTTATTGTATGGCAATGAAATCTGAAAGATTGCTTTCAGAGAAATGTCTGGATGATTCGGGTAAGGTTTTCCGGCACCATGGTATGTTTTGCGACAGACTATCGTACAGCAGCTGAATGGCGAATACCGGCAATTGCTGGCAGTCTCCACTTTATAAAGCATCGGTGCTGAGACTCTTGGAATCGCAAAGACTTCTGTCCGATAGGTAAGTCTTTTCAGCTAATCCTAACCCGAACCATAACTTTCTGTTTCTCACAGCCTAACTCTAACCTACTCTTCAGTCTTAACCGTAAGCTTCCCCTTCTTGAGCCCTAACGCTAACCCTCCATGTTCCGCAGTCTAACCCTAACACCGTAACTCTGTATGTCTTGCAACCTAACCCTAACCTTCCCCTTAAGCTCTAACCCTAACCTTATCCCGCTGCAGCCTCTGTTCCTGTCAAAATCGATACCCTTTACCAATAGCAATTTTCTATTTGCTGAAGTTTTCAACAATGATACAGCCACCATTCAGCTGTATCATGTATCATTGCCAGAAAGGGGCTGACTAAACCCAGCAAATGCATACTGATATTTCTATATCTATAACAATTATTTATTTGTTTGTTTGTTTAGGTACATCTCATTCTATTGCCCTATTAAGTAAGACAACTTTATAGATGCTGAAAATGTAGTAACATTTGAAGAAAATTCCCTTGGTGATGACAAAAAGTGTAATTTGGAGGCTGGACATAAGGGGAAGACATGGAGGCTGGACATAAGAGGCAGACGATGGAGGCTGGACATAAGGGGCAGATATGTAGGCTGGACATAAGGGGCAGACAATGGAGGCTGGAAATAAGGGTCAAACATGGAGGCTGTACATAAGGGGCAGACATGGAGGCATTTAAAGGGGTAGACATAGAGGCATTTAAAGGGGCAGGACATAAGGGGGAGACAATGGAGTCTGGACATAAGGAGCAGACATGCAGGCTGGACATTTAAAGGGGCAGACAATGGATACTGGAAATAAGGGGCAGATATGGAGGCTGGACATTAAAAGGGACAGAAAATGGGGGCTGGACATTACAAGGGGCAGACATGGAGGCTGGACAATACCAGGGGCAGACATGGAGGATGGACATTATAAGGGGCAGACAAGGAGGATGGACATTATAAGGGGCCCACATGGAGGCTGGACAAATAATAAAGAGGCAGACATGGATGCTAGACATTACAAGGGGCAGACATGGGGGCTGAACATTACAAGGGGCAGACATGGAGGCTGGACATAATGATAAGGGGAAGACATGGAGACAGGACATAATAATAAGGGGCAGACATGGAGATTGGACAAATAAACAGAGAGGAGACATAAGGAGGCTGGATATACTACTACTACTATTACTACTACTACTACTACTACTAATAATAATAATAATAATAATAATAATGGGCAGATATGGAGGTAGGACAAATAAAGAGGCAGATATGGAGGCTGGACATATGAATCCTAGACAAATAATAAGGGGCAGACATATGGAAGGCAGGCCTAATAATAAGAGGCAGACAACCCCCATTCCATGCCCCTTATTTCTTTCTGCAACCGCCACTCACTCTATGGGCTGGATCCAGACTTAAATAAGTGCTTAAACTTAGTTACTCCTTGGCTAAACCATACTGATTTCAAGGGGAGTCAAGTTAATTGTATTCTTTGCATGCAGGGATATATATCTTTGAATTGCTTACTGCACATAGATACTGGCTAAACAGCCGATCTAATGCTTACGCCCACCATAAAAACGGCAGCCGGTGAAGGTCTGGATCAGGCCCTATGCTCCTTATTTCTTTCTACAGCCCCATTCCATACCCCTTATTTCATTATGCAACCCCCACTCTATGCCCCTTATTTCTTTCTACAGCCCCCATTCCATGCCCTTATTTCTTTCTACAGCCCCCATTCCATGCCCTTTATTTCTTTATGCAACCCCCACTCCATGTCCCTTATTTCTTTCTACAGCCCCCACTCCATGCCCCTTATTTCTTTCTACAGCCCCCATTCCATGCCCCTTATTTCTGTCTACAGCCTCACTCCACACTTCTTATTTCTTTCTGTAGCACCCATTTCATACCCCTTATTTCTGTCTACAGCCTCCACTCCATTCTTCTTATTTCTTTCTGTAGTCCCCATTCCATGCCCCATATTTCTTTCTATAGCCCCCATTCCATGCAGTGGCTTATCTACCATGGGTGCAGAGTGTGCAGTGCACACGGGCCCCCGCAGACAAGGGGGCCGCCCGTGACACTCACCCTGCACCCGAAGGAGGATCCCAGTACCACCTATATCTGTACACACGGTGATGGTCCCCACCAGCCTTCCGTTCCCAACAGTGCACTCACAGCCTCCTGCTCCTCTTCTGTTTGCAGAGCGTGAGGCTGCGCAGTGCACGCACGCCTGACATCCCCGCGTGATGCCCGCGCGCAGTGCACTGTTGGGAATGGTAGGCTGGTGGAGACTGTCACCGTTTGTATAGATATAGATGGGGTTGAGAAGAAGGGGAGGGGGGCCCCGTCTGGGGAGGGGGGGCTGTGTGGGGGGTCTGCACACGGGCCCCATCATTTCTAAAAACGCCCCTGATTCCATGCTCCTTATTTCTTTCTACAGCCCCTATTCCATGCCCCTTATTTCTTTCGACAACCCGCACTCCATGTCCCTTATTTTTTCCTACAGCCCCCACTCAATGTCCCTTATTTCTTCCTACAGCCCCCACTCCATGCCCCTTATTTCTTTCTACAGCCCCCTTTCCATACTCCTTATTTCTTTCTACAGCCCCAACTCCATGCCCCTTATTTCTTTCTAAAGCCCCCACTCCATACTCCTTATTTCTTTCTACAGCCCCCTTTCCATGTCCCTTATTTCTTTCTACAGCCCCAACTCCATGCCCCTTATTTCTTTCTACAGCCCACACTCCATACTCCTTATTTCTTTCTACAGCCCCCATTCCATGCCCCTTATTTCTTTCTACAGCCCCCACTCCATGCCCCTCATTTCTTTCTACAGCCCACACTCTATGGGCCTGATCCATACCAATGCTGACACTCTGTGTGTACTAACGCACAACGTACCTCCTATGCACTTTCCCTGACACCCCCCCCCCGTCCTGCCGTATTTACACTCTGTTACGCCGGCTGCAGGCTACCCTAACTTTTACCAGCGTAACTATGGCAGGACCTGTTCGTAATGTCCTAACCCTGCTCTTCCTGCCTCCCCCGCCTACCTTCCCAAACTGTAGAGATGTTACGGTACTCATAACATTGGCAAGGCCCTTCAACCGTAATTACACTACTGTTAGGGAAGCCCGATCCAGACTTAGGAAAAAACGTAATTACACTGTGAAACATCTGCTGGGCACATGCGCAGATCGGCTAAACAGCCGATCTAATGCTTACGCCCGCCATAAAAACGGCAGCCAGCGTAGGTCTGGATCAGGCCCTGTGCTCCTTATTTCTTTCTGCAGCCTCCACTCCATGCTCCTCATTTTTTTTTTCTACAGCCCCATTCCATTCCCCTTATTTCATTCTGCAACCCCCACTCTATGCCCCTTATTTCTTTCTACAGCCTCCCTTCCATGCCCTTCATTTTGTGGATACAGAGTACCCCAAAAAGTACACCCCGTAGATCAGTACGTAATTACCCGCTAAACTGCGAAAAATAGCACAGAGGCGAAAGTTATTTCAAACTTACGCAACAGAGTTTACTCAACAGAATCAGGGTAACAGCAAGGTACAGCAAGACAATAATCAACGCAGTGCAGCCGACCAGGAAGGAAAGACGTTCAATCCAGTTGTCTTCTCAGGAAAAGATGAGAATGAGTGTCCAAAAACAAAGTCCTTTTATGTCCATAGATCAAAGGGATCGCCGATCTTCTGCTTGATTGGAGGGATCTCAATCCTCTTGGTGGTTCCTAGGTCATCATTGGTCCTGGGGTCTTCCATTGTTCTCTTCTTGGAGGGTCATCTGCATATCCTTCATTCATGCATTTTCTATATTCTAACCTAGCATAGCGCGTAACTACTGCCGCAGACATGCGGTCTTATCAACGTCTAGCTAACATTATGGGTTATGATTTTAGCTACCCTATGAATATAAACAACACATATAAAGTCCATACAATCGCTGTTTGGTGGTTTTCTCTTGTTTACTCCGTCTGTAGAGATAAAGCACTGTTTTAATAAATGGGAACATTTTTGTACATTTTATATTGACAAACCCTGTGTGTTTATATGTGTGTAAATGTATGTCTTATATCGTTTAATATCGAATGAAACAAAGCCCACGAAAGTGTGTACGAGCATCGAAATTCACGAGCACGTGCATTCGCGTTACCGATTTCCCGCACTTTTGCGTTCCTTTTTCCTTCGCTATACAGTGATCAATTAGCGAATATTCGCTTGCATATTTTAATATTTTTCTGTTTCGACAGTTCCACCCTTCGATAGGCCTCTCAATCTATCGCCCCTTAACTCCTTCTAATGTAGGATTATAAAACAAAACATTGTTGGTTAATCCTATGCTCTCTGTCACATTCATAACCATCTCTGTTTTCTTCCCCTTGCATCTTATTATACCCTGAACACATTTCATGCTTAGTACAATAATTATAATAACACCCATCAGCAATACTAACAATTTGATCAACCCAGTAGCTACTGCTTTAGCCCAACTTCCTAATCCTGAGACCCAATTTACAGGGTTCAACCATGACACTCACTCTGCTATTTCCTCTCCCACACTGGACAGGGATATATTATGCGACCTACGGTACTCCCATTTCAACTGAAGGACTTCATCCATTTTCCGGTCTATTACTTCATGTGACTCTCCAGTATTATTAGTTATATACGTACAGCAC
>WWET01009911.1:2295-13812 GCA_011038615.1 Limnodynastes dumerilii
ATATATATATATATACACTGTGGATGGGACCATAGAAATTGTCTTTTCATATATTATATAACAATAGCAATACATGAGAATACATGAGAATTTGACAAATGTCACAAAGTTGGGAGTGGGATACTAGACAATATATGGTAGCATGTACCAACCTCTTGCAGTCCAGTTTGACTAGGAATGACTGGAAATGAATGTTATTCATATTAATAATGCTTTAGGAGCAAAAATACATAAAAATCACTTGATTTTAGTATTTTTTAGCAAATGAAATTAAAACACTGATCCAAAACCCAAACATTTCATTTTTCTTGACAAAACCAAAACACAAAAGTCAATACAGATCCAAAATCAAAACCAAAACATGAGGGTCTATTAAATACCTGTTAATAAATAAATAAAAATTAACCTTCTATATAAAATTTGCCACAGATATTCTTTTAGGTTGTACACTCATTTGACTATTTATTTTATTCTTAGTGTATTCCACTTATTTTGCCAGAACTGGATAAATGATTGAATTTAAATGAAGAATTATACCTGGGATTACTATTGTAGCCATGTAAATCCAGTGTTCAAATACCAGTTTGTAAATTGCAGCAATTTGTAAACACATAAATCATGTTTCATAAATTGTTTATGAGACAGAGCTTTACATACAAAAACTCATTTATTTCCCACAAGATCTTCCTGAAAGCACATGGGACTTCTGTTCTATCCCAAAGTTCATACTTAATTAGCCCTGTATTGTTATCTTACAATTAAAACTGGTCCTTCTTATAAGACACTGACGGTCTTTAAATTCCAACTTCATTTTTTTAGCATTTATTG
Organism: Limnodynastes dumerilii; assembly: GCA_011038615.1. Taxonomy (NCBI): domain Eukaryota; kingdom Metazoa; phylum Chordata; class Amphibia; order Anura; family Limnodynastidae; genus Limnodynastes; species Limnodynastes dumerilii. Next base: position 3,124 of record WWET01009911.1, read on the forward strand.
CTGAGATATTCAGAGACTCAAAAACATCATCTGCATTACTACTACGTCTCAAAGAAAGCAACTAATATTCTGTTGATGGATGAGTGACTGGTACAGCACTGAACTGATATAATGCCAAGGTAATGTGTTTAGGAATCACATGACATTCAATGAGTGCAATCTATTTCCACTACATAGCTTTGGTTTTTATATGTATGAATGTCAAAGGGGTCAGGGGAGCTCTGATCTATGTAGTTATGTAATCTTCAAAAACCATTACAATATTTCCATACACAGTAGCAGGTGATTCCATTTGCAATCTCAATCTCTTACATAAAACCTACTGCTGGACAGAAACACATTCTTAGCATTTCACATTCTGTTGCCCTGTCAAGGTTTCTAAATAACATTTGGGTTTTAATATTTTTTACCCTAAATCACAGTGCAATGATTCAGGATAATAATTTATCAATTAAAAGCATGCTGGTTTGCACTAAACACCCTTTAAAGTACTAAATTACTACATTATAAGTACCCAATTTTCCAAGTAAATGTAGTGCATTAATATTTATCTGGATTTTTTTTTAACTCCTTTACATGCTCTTTAAAATTGCATTTATTAAGTATTATATTTATATTATTTTAAGTCAACAGATCTACCTTAAACATCCTGAAAAATCATTACAGGACAGTAAACAACTTCAAGTCTAGACAACATTGTCCCCAGTTCCTTTCTAACACTAATTCCTCATTAATATAATATAGCCAAAAAGAACATTTTAATATAAAAACCTTTCATTTTATAGTTGAATATAAGGTTATGCTCAATATAGTGGTATTTATTTATATTTAAATATGAAAAGTTAGTTTGTTTAAAAAGACCGTAAGGACATTTGCATTGTTTATGAACTCATGATTATAATAATCTTTTGGAACTATATAACGAGTGTTAAAAGTTTACAAATACTAATAACATTGCATTCTAATCACCAAACATATGATTGCTTTAATTGTTAATTGCTACTTTAGAAAAAGCCAAAAAGAAATTGATGCAATTTTTTCATTTTATAATCTGATTTTCTAAATGGGTATGACTTAATATTTCTTCTACTTACATGTTCCCCTCGTCCAGCTAATGGGTTCCTTTGACAAAGACATCTTGCGTGTCAATGGAACTGAAGTGACATTCTTCATACTGCTTGGTTTTCCTGGAAGTCCTCAGATGCAGCTTTTATACTTTTGTATCTTTTTGGCCATTTACATTCTGACTTTGATGGCCAATGTTCTCATAATCACAACAGTTAGTCTAAATTCTTCTCTTCACATGCCAATGTATTTCTTCCTCAGTAACTTTGCTGTACTAGACACTTGGTGTTCAACTGCTGTCATTCCAAAAACACTTAGCTATCTAATTACAGAAGACAAGCTAATATCTCGTTCTGGTTGCCTTGCACAACTGTGCTTCGTATTTTCTGTGGGCCCTACTGAATTTTTCCTGCTTACAGTTATGGCGTATGATAGGTACCTTGCAATCTGTTACCCATTAAAATATGCAACAATAATGAACAGTAAGATCTGTGTTTACTTAGCAGTTGGTTCTTGGGTGAGTGGTTTCTTTACCGGCTGGACATTGTCTATTCCAATGGCCCTGCTGAACTTTTGTGGACCCAATCTCATTGATCATTTTTTCTGTGACTATATTCCATTGGTGCAGCTATCCTGTTCAGACACAGCCACAAGTGAGACAGTTTTCTTCTCATTTGCTTGGGTAGTGGTGCTCAGCTCACTCATTTTTACATCTGTCTCTTATTGCTACATCATTATGACCATCCTTCGAATTTCATCCAGTCTCGGCCGGCAAAAAGCCTTTTCAACTTGTGCTGCTCACCTTACTGTGGTGATAATATTCTATGGAACGGTCATCTTTATGTATGTACGCCCAAGGGCTTCTTACTTTTCTGACAAAGATAAAATCATATCTCTATTTTATTCTGTTATTACACCACTTTTAAATCCTATTATATATAGTCTTAGAAACAGAGAATTTAAAAAGGCTATTACAAAGATACACCAAAAACTTCATAAATCACTTTACAATAATTATTAATTATTATAACAGGTTAATAAGTAAGGCAAATCAGCAACACATTTGTTGTCACAGATAATTTAGTACAAAGCTTTTACCAGCGATTTTTATTCACTTGTTGACACAAATATGTTCTGTGTTACACCAGTTCAATCGCACTAAATGTCATACTAAAATGACCTTGAAGTGGTGAAGAGAGAAGGGAAGCAAAACAAGAGTTTCATATTAGTTTCATAGTAGATCCGTCATTGGGAAGTACCACTGTTCCTATTAGATGTTTATTTGTACAATGAGGTACAGCTGTGTGGTGAGACTGTATATGTGGAGACCCCCTCAGCAGTGTAAGCAGATTTGTGAACAATTTTGTAAATCTGGGTGAAATCTCTTGTGTGCTTTTGCTGTGCCTTATTGATCACCAACAATTTCTATTTAGAAAATGTGATCAGCAGCACCAGTCATTTCATTTAGAAAATATTTATTTTCTATCCTGGTATCATCCATGATGTTATCAGTTTTCTTATACTGCGGACCGATATGCACTTAACTTTCCTTTCCAGCCCCTGAAATCACCCCCAATTTTTATGTGCCTAATGGCACTTAAGAGTGCCATAGGCTTACCTTATCTTACTGTGCATATTTTCCTTCTTAAGAAGGAAAATATGCTTGGAGAATGGCTCCCCCTAATGTACATCCCACCACCCACTTCTTTCTAAATCCTCCCCGAGGCTTCCTTGGCACCTTCCTTCTGCCCAGTCTTTAAAGACTGCGTGAAGTCAATCTACATCCCTAAGTGGTACATATATTGCGTAAATGACCTACTACACATGCATAGTAGGTCATTTCCTAAATCCCTTCACTTAAGAAGCCAAAACTTTTAAGTGTGAATCCAGCTCCAAGGCTGTTGCAGTACTGGGACAAATCAGAAGACTGCAGTTTTGGTTCCACAGCTGTTCAGTCTGTTTGCTTGCTTACCATCCAAAGGAGAGGTCTATACAAAACAATAATTAATGCAGCAATAAGTCAGATAGAAATAGATGTGTCTTTTCATGCCTTCTGTAGATGTTCTCTAAATTCTCTTTGTAAAGCAAACACTATTAAACTATTCTTATCAGCTATAATAGAGTGGGAAATCCAAAAGAGATCTTGACCAAACACAGTCATGTAACATTATCAATGCAAAATTGTGAAAAATGAAGAGACAAGTAAAAATAAGAAAATAATATGCTGAGGGTTATTTTAATGCTTTATACATCTTACAGGAGTTTAACAATTAAAAGGTTAAAACTTAAAAATGTGATTTGTACTAGCAAACACCTAAGAAGGAGGTTATGTACATAATATACTGTAGATATATTTAAATAAACTCAAATTTATAACAACATAAATAGTGTCTGTTTTGCACTTGTTCAGTTGGAGAATTGTAATACCGGGCCGTATTCAGACTTCCGTTTTTGACGAAAGTTCTGTGCGTATTTTTAGGATAGGATCGACTGTGCATCAACTGCGCATGCGTAGTAACTTTTATACACCGCCGAGGTTAAGGTCGGAAATGCCTAAGGGACGGACTTGTGAATCGGGCGTGGAAAAGTCGGAACCTAAGTATGGCGGAAATCTCCGCACCGAAGGTTTTGCATAGAAATGGGCGGTTGCATTTAGATGAAGGAAAGTGGGCGCGCTTACAGATTTAGGGCCACAAATATCCGCAACTAACACACATAAGGCCGGAAGTGACTGCGGATAGTTAGGGCAAGTCAATGCCCTAACTAACTAACTTTAGGTCCGGCCGGAGAAAGCAAGGGGAGTGACAGGTTTTTTTGGTGGGTGTATCCTGATCCGACCTGATCCTTAGTTGCGTATATTTGCGGCCCGATCGCCGACGGAAGTCTGAATATGGCCCACCATGTGTTGCATTATTTTGTAAACTTCTACAGAATCCAGTATTCTTACAGAAAGAAACTTGGCTTCTTCAGCGATATGTTGGCATATGCATCTAGCAGAGCAATCACACAAATCCTTGCCAAACTGTGAATGTCCGGAAAAACTATTAAACGCTTTAAAGTTAAGTTAGTCGGCTTACCACTACCATGCCTCCCACTATACTCCTGGTGATCTGCACCACCTAAAAGTAGTCAGTCAAATATTAAAAACAAAGATAGTAAAGATAACAGTGAAAATAAGATCAAATAAAAACTATGCTTCCATCCTGAGTAGGTCCCCAAACATAATAAATGATCACATACATTTCTAAATAGTTTAGCTAGTATATCAAGCTAGCAATGATACATAGTAGCACTGCAGTTGTCTCCACCGTGTATAAAAATGTAGATAGTATTGTTAGTAAATATCATGAAAGTATTCTTTACTATCAATAATATATTATTATAGGCAACTGCAGAATAAACATTAAACAACACTCTACCACAAAGGACACTTTTAGCCTGGAAATATACCTAATTCTTATGGGGTTAAAAGCATATAGAAGAGATGAAAAATGGGTTGTCACTATGGAAAGTAATAAAGTTGTGACTACAGTGTGGAACACCTTGCCAAGGCATGTTTTGCTTTATCGAGTCACATAAAACACTTAAGGTGTGTCATGCTGTAGTCAGAACTTTATTATTTTCCACAGAACTGCCACACTATCTGGGGTCAGCGGAATCCAGGTAAAATAAAACAAAATCATAAAGCAGAATAATTAGTAGAACAAGACAAAGGTTAAAAACAAACTGTAAGCAAGGTCTGGTGTCTATGAGGCAGTCAGCCAAAAGAGACAGTATGCAAACCGCACCAGTCTGTCAGGGTAAGAAAAGATCTAAATACTCTCCTGGATCTCAGTTTCCTGCATATGTAGCTTCAGCCACCACCTGTCCAATCCAATTCAACTGCACTTAGCTTGCTGTTTAGTTGGAGCTCAGTACTCATGATTTTTGAGACACCCTCCCCCATCCCACCTCAATAGGTGAAAATACAAATAAAAAAGTAAAATAAAATAATACTGACTTATAATAGACTAATAAGATACTGTCAGAGCTGCTGTACATAACAAAATAATTTCTTACTCTCAGAGAAAACCTTTACCAGTTGCCATAAGCAAGAGTCCTGCAGATAACTGTAAGTTTACTTACCTCTGATTTTCCTCACTTTTCTATCCTCTTTAGGACCTCCGTACAACTGCTGATCCACATGGAACACTTAAACCCTGCCCACACTGTAATATTAGCATGTCAGACAGATCACCAGACGGATGGCCAGCAAAGCATGCTAAAGTCAGGTCACTTTATTATGTTGGAATTAATGCACTTCCCCTGGCACTAGGCCATATTATCCAGACAACCACCAATTTGGACCACATGTCCGTGTCCACAGCTGTACCCTTCCACAGACACAGCCACTGTCTGTGTCAGGGGACCAGCACAGTACAGACATTTTATTGTATTCTTTTCCAGAGCAGCACAATGCCTACTTCCCTGCTGCAGAGCATTACTCTTAGTGGCGGAAAGCCAGTCAAAATCTTTTGTGTCTGCCACTGCTCTAGAAAAAAAAGACATGAGTTGTGCCACCCCCTATGCAGTGGCACCCCTAAGTGCCTCACAAGCCTAGTGGAAATCTGCAATTGCACCTATCGTTTGATCACGTAATGTATTTACGCTATCTTAAGTAATATGCACTCCCCTAGGTACTCCCCTCGCTCATACGTAGTTTACTCATTTTACGTTTACCAAACACAACCTTAACTTTTCCAAGCATAAGTACAGACGTATGTGATGGACTGGCGTATGTAACGGCCTAACCCGGCCCATAAGGTACAATTTAAATGCCTCCCTCGGCCCACAAATGTATTTTCGGGTGTCGTTTGGTTGACCCGCCCCTTCATTCGTATTTACGCTGAAGTTACGTATGATTAGAGTTACGTTGCTTAATATCTGCCGCCGGGTCAGGTGCTATGGCAACACAGCGCCATTTTCAGTGAGAAAACAGCGCTGTGTTGCCATAGAAACGCATACACAGTGCCTGGACGCAGCGGTCCGGGCACTGTGTATGTTACTACAGTGTCTGGGAAGTGAAGGAGCCAGTACAGTGCCGCCAGGATGATGAGCCAGTGGCACTGTACAGCTTGCAATAAAAAAAAAAAAAAAAGAAAATGTTTTTGCTGGGGAACAAGACGGGACGGGGGGCGCCTAGGGCTCCGCAAAAGCTAGGGCTGCCCCTGTCTGCCGCGCGCATGCGCAGTAAATACAACACGTAGCTCAGGATCTGGCCCTAAGAGAGTAAAGTTACTCCTGGGCTATACCATGTTGATTTCAGGGGAGTCATACAGGTGAAACTCGAAAAATTTGAATATTGTGCAAAAGTTTATTTATTTTAGTAATTCAACTTAAAAGGTGAAACTAATATATTATATAGACTCATTACATGCAAAGTGAGATATCTCAAGCCTTTATTTGTATTCATTTTGATGGTTATGGCTTAGAGCTTATGCAAACCCCAAAATCAAAATCTCACAAAATGTAAATAATGTGACAAGGTTCAATATTGTAGGCTCAAAGTGTCACACTCTAATCAGCAAATTATTCCTGAAAAGGGTTCCTGAGCTTTTAAGTGGTCTCTCAGTCTGGATCAGTAGAATTCACAATCATGGGGAAGACTGCTGACCTGACAGTTGTGCAGAAAACCATCATTGACAAGGGAAAGCTTCAAAAGGAAATAGCAAAAGAAGTTGGATGTTCTCAAAGTGCTGTATCGAAGCACATTAATAGAAAGTTAAGTGGAAGGGCAAAGTGTGGAAGAAAAAGGTGCACAAGCAGCAGGGATGACTACAGCTTGGAGAGGCTTGTCAGGAAAAGCAATAAGAAATGTGTTCAAGAGATACCTCTGAACACAAAACTCCTGTGCCTATCAGTGTACTGTAAACAGATAATACCTGGGTGTTATCAGCAGCACCTATGGGGGTGACCAAATCCCCCCCAAAAATTCAAATAAATACAAAAGAGTATGGTGCAATATTGATCTCACCCTCATCATCAACTTTAATAAAAAATTGCTAATATTTAACCGATGCATAATACACAAATAATATAGACATCCATGCAACTAGGACGCCAGTCAGTCTATCTCCATGGTGGGATCTTTGGCTTAAATAATATTAGGATGCATGCAAATAACGTGCTGGTTAGGATATTGCAGTAGAGTGAAAATGGGATACATGCAGTAAGCAAGATGAAGAAGGTCTGTATTATCTAAACAGGGGCTGGCTGGCAAATTTTAGCCTGGGGTGCAAGCTCACAGCAGTTGCCCATATGTAAAGACCCATCCTTAGGGTTAACATATACAGTATTTAATTGGTGATTCAGTGTATATAAGCGGCCGCACTGCACCCAGTAACAGAGATGGCCCTAGGTTTTGTGGGGCCCTAGGTGAAAAAAATGACAAGAGTTCCCATCAAACAATGTCCAAATCTTTTTTTTTTTTTTTGGTTAATTTTTTTTCTACTAGAGACCTTACATGACTAATTACACACCAATTGCTTTGTCAAAATAAAAATGTTTTTATTAATTTATCAGAAAAAACATTCCTTTATCATTTTTTCACTAAAAATGTATTTATTTTATTTGAAAAAACAATTGGTGTGTAATGTGTGTGATGTAAAGTCTGTGTGAGAGACTAAATCAAACCACATAAAGAAACACTAAAAACTGCATGTTATCAATAGGTTTTTTTTCTTCATTGTAACAAACAGAAATAGTTAAAAGAAAAGAAATACCACTTACCTTTTGCTGGATCACAATGGTGACTACTCTTCTTCTCATCAAGGCTGTCACTGTGTACCGTGGAGGAATGTTAGCAGGGTTGGGCGTACTGCATTGGAGATGCACTCTTGGCTGTCAGACAGCAGGTGCGGATCTAGTATTTTACTTTCAATTTTTTTTTTTAAACCTACCCTTATTCCTATTCCCATCTTCCCCATACAACCCATAAACCATCTTCCCCAAACACTTTCCCTCATATTCTCATTAGTTATTTTCCAATGCCCCCACCAAGTTTCCTTTTATACTCATCTCTCCACTATTCCCAATATAACCCCACTACTCACTGTTCCCTCTATGTCAGGTAGATAAAGAAGATAAAGGCCAGGTAAAGTATATAAGGTGTAGATTAGTAGATGTCCCGGTTTGAGGAAAAAATAAATGGTCACGTTATCTATAGAGGGAGCAGTGTAGTGAGGCTACACTGCTCCCTCTATAACTAACGTGACCATTTATTTTTTTCCTCAAAACAGGACATCTACTAATCTACACCCTATATACTTTACCTGGCCTTTATCTTCTTCCCTGCTGCTCTGCTGACTCCTTCAAAGAAAAAAAAAAAAAGGCCCAAAAACCGCAACCCGCGACAAGCAAACAAAAAGACATGACCACAGAAAAAAACAAGCTCAATGCCGCTTGTTATAAGCGGACTTGGCAACTATGCTTGCATGTGTGCCATGTCATCGGTGCACTACTAGGCGCTACCATTATTTTTTTTTTTTTTTGGGGTTTTTTTTTTTTTTTTTCCTGGTAAATTGGTAATTGTACAATTTTAAAAAGTCAAAAATCACTAGAAAATGTTATGATACAACTCCTGGATAAACTTTTTTTATCCTGTTTCGCCCCTAGGGGCAATCCTGGACTAAGATGCCTGGTTATAAGGACATTGGGGTAGATCCAGAACTACGCAATAGCGCCGATCGTATTTACGTTGAGCGTAAATACAATGCACCCCCCCGGACACTCCCCATGGTCGACCGTAATTTCACCTCCTTACGCTTTCCGAACCCTACCTTAATTTTTCCCCGTGCGTAATTACGAGATGATCGTAACAGCCTTAGCACGCACATACTCTACGATTTAAATGCATCCCCCCGCCTACATATCGTAACTGCATAGTACTTACAGCTATCGTAATATAGGCATGCCCTTTTGTTTGTACTTACAACGATGTTACGGAGAACCAATTTACAGCCACGCACAACAGCGATTTACGGCAGGAAGTTGTCACTGTGCGCATGCGCAGTGCCTATGTTTTGACGAGGTTACGCTTACCACAGGAGTATTTACGCATGCGGGCATTGTTCTGGATCTGCCCCATTATCTTGACCTGTCACTAGGGGCTGATGTTTGGACTTTTACCTTGCTGATTAATCACCAGCAACTGATCAGCTTATTTATATAGGACTGCTTCTTGCTGATCAGGTTGCTGGTCATTGTTGCTGTTGATTTTCTTTCCCGTTATATGAATATATGTATGTAAGGAATCATGACCTGCTAATTATCTGCAGCAAAGCTTTACCTTTAATCAGAGGCCACAGTGAAGACTAGGCCTCATCTAGACTCCATGCCCTGGCATACAGCCTCATAACAGAAAACAGCATAGAAAACAAAACAACATAGAATATAGAATATGGGCATTCTAACTATAGAGTGTTTGCAAGAAGAGACAACGTGACTTAACAATCATGGGCATTTCAAGTATAGGTTATCGGTGACACTACAGATGGTGTGAAACTACAAGTAGCATCATTCTTTGTCATATACCAGTTATTCTGATGCTATTGCTGGGAGTTAAAGCTACACAACTCCTGGAGTACCAATTGTTGCCTATGTCTGACCTATTAAATAGTTGCAGTCATAATCCTGATGCAAGTAATTCCGACAGAAGAAATCCCGACACGAGTTTTCCTATTGAAGATATCCTGACATAGAAAAAATATTGACAACAAAAATGACTGACTAGTAAAATGACTGACAAAAATAAATTCCCTCCACATAAAATACCGACAGCTAAAATACCCGACATGTTATTAATACTGACACTAAACAAATCTCAACAAATATAATCCTGACTTGAAATAATAATGGCGACACTGAAGAAATTCTGGCTAATTAAAATCTATTTTTATTGTTACAATCTTGTACTAAAGGTGAAAATTTTTAAAATTTCCCACTGTTACTTTGTCGCCGAGCACAACTGAGCACCTCCGGCGAAAGTCCCGAGGACCATCGCGGGTCCTCACCGGAGGGGTAAGTATTTGTAAATAAAGGGGGAGGGGCGATACAACCACATACACCCTAGCTCCAGTAAGTATGGCAGACACATTGCAGCTGCATTTACAGATACGTTTATAGAAACGTTCACGGATACATTTTCCCAGCAGCATCCTGTACTTAGATATGCCCTGTGGCTGGTGCTACCATTTTACCATAAACTGTGCGTACTCAAGGCCATCTTTTTCACTTGGCACAATGAGCAGGTGCCCAGGGCCTCACAAGTTCTGGGGCCTTGAGCACTGCTGCCCAGCAGTCAAAGCATTTCCAGACTGACTGTCCCGGATTATTGCTATGGTGTAATCCCTGGCTGCATTTTTGTTTACATTTTTATTTCTGTGAATGGGTTGGTAGGGTCCCTATGCATTGCATTGCCCAGGGCCTTTAATACTGTTAAGACGGCCCTGTGCGTACTAACATCAGTATTTGAGTCTGGATGGGTTCAGTTGCATTGAATAAGTCCCTTTACCCCTCTCCAGGGCTGTAACTAGGGGTGTGCGATAGGGGCGGCGATACAGGGCGCAACCCTCACGGGGGCACCAA
>WWET01009913.1:0-18692 GCA_011038615.1 Limnodynastes dumerilii
TCCCCGCTGCTTTTGTGATCTTTTACCCCTCTGGCTTGTCTTCACCCAGGTGAGCCTCACTTTCCCCCAACATTGCCACTTTTCTTTTATTTCCCTTAGTTTCTGCCCCCTTCCCTTCCCTTCCTGCCTCCCTGTGTGCCCCTCCAGGTCCGTGCCACCTCCAGCCCGTTGTTCATTATTTTAAACAGTAACCTGCCATAGCAGCGTTTATCTACTCCGTTCTTTGCTCCTTCTGCCTCATTTATTCTTTTAGACTTTCTGCACACCTCTTTTTCACGTAGCACCAGCACTTCGTTGCCTAGTACACGCGCACTGTGTTTACCTTCTTTCCAGCACCCAGCGTCCCGCTACCATGACAACCGCAGCTGCCGATGATGGACGGCATCTGGAAACTCCCACCACTCTCACTACACCCAGGAGCCGGCGCGATGCGCCGGATCACAGAGGTGTACAGATGTCCGGTCCAGAGGCGGCCATGCACGCGGCTCAGGTAAGCACCTCCCTATTTTTTCCTATTTAAGGGGTCACTGTTTGTCTCATAGTACACACGCTGTCCCATTGCACCCTGAAGAAAATCGCGTTACCGCGATTGAAACGTCGGATCACTGCAATATGTAATAGATATTTACATTAAATACAGCTCTTCCTAGAGCTTTTGCAAAATTACCGCTGTGTCAAGTCTCTGTGAGTGCCTCCAATTCCCATATCTTCTCTGTATCTACAAATGACGGAAGCAGCACCAGGAGCACGTACAATTCAAAAGTAAGAGTGCCAGTTTCTTCTTTTTTCTGCATTACAGGAGGGTTTCCTTGTTTAACCCCTCCACTACTGAGCACCTGCTAAAATATATTTTTCCAATTTTTTTCTCAAGAATTTTGTTTTCTTGTTTTCTTGTTACACTGTATAACCTTTCGATTTTAAACACCTTAAAGGATTAGTGTACTTGTCAGTGTCATATATCTTCACTGTTGACACTGAGTTTAAAATGGCAGAAAGAACCTCAGACCATGGCTTGGCTCAGGCAAAACTTTCTACGGGAGAAACCTTCTCCTTTTCTGAGTCTGAAGCCGAAGCTATTCTATTTGATAATGAACCAATAGGTAGTATGGAACCCACGGACCCAGTAGATCTGTACCATGAATTGTTAAAACTGAAAAAAAGAAATGTCGAGTACAAACTACACGGTATTACCTTATCCAACTATTATCGGGACAAGCTTATCCCGAGGGGGTTTAGAATAAACAATATCCCCACTATAGGCCGGTTCAATCCAGACCTCTGTAGGAAATGGGTGGCGGTCTGGTGGCTCCCTCTTAACCTCTCACTGCTCTTTATCCCCTACTCATTGATCTGCCAAGCTTGACACCTCACATTTTGCCTGGGTTCACTTTATTGTATTATTGTGATTTTTTTTTTTTGTATTGTATTTTTTATGTACTATGTGGTACATTCCTACCCTGTATGTCTATACCGTATTTTGTTGTATTTTGTACTTGTGGTGCCTTAGGAATAAATGTTAATAATAATAATAAATCTTTTTTAGACTCCTGCATTTTTGTTTCAAAAAAGGTTCCTAGCAGAATGGTTGAAAGGGTTTAGCTAGTTACTGTTTAGTAAACTTAATTACAGATGCAGTTACTAACAGACAAGTTAAAGTGCAACATTATACTGTATGCCTCTCTTTCAAATATGTGTCTAAATTTAAGTCAGTGTTTATTTGAGGAATTGGCAACAAGAAAAAAATTTGATAATTTAAATATAGTTTTATAAGTCCTGTAAGGCTCAGTGAGTGAAGGATGGAACACTTTCATCTTTCATCCTCTGCATATCATGTAAGAGGTTCATCACATTTCACAAATAATTATTAAAGCATGTACAATTAGCAAATACCAGGGTTTATTACTGGCTGGTTATCCAAAAGAAGTGACTGAACTGTTAGTTATATGCTAATCCATTGTTAATGTACATGAACCATAAAATAAACTTCTGATTCTAATGAACCAAGCAAGAGCTTACAAAATATTTTAGGATAGAAGGACTTCTACCGCTAACTAATTATCTATCTGCAGCAAGATTTCCCATCAAAACAAGAGATCTTTTAGTCCTTAAATGTAGATCTAAAAAAATGGGTAATGATAGAATAACCAGCACTGATATGTAGCTAAAATATAGTGTGTGTCTCTATATGTACACTATGTCAATATCCTTATACAGATTGTTGTAATGTATCACCTTTTTATATGATAAAACACAATCCATAATCAAATTCCATTGCAAAATTAATATAAATTCCTCTATTGCAATAATTTTTTATTCAGTGAGAGGTGACACTGACTGACTAACTAATTTGTAATAATGTGTTTTTATTTATAGTATCTATCAACATACTAAAGAAATCTGACAATTTCTATGATTAGGATAAATAATATTTATTTTTAACATACCGCTAGTACGTTTTAGCGGATCCGCTAAAACGTACTATTCAAAGATGCGTGAATTATTGTGAGAATGAGAATTCTGACACTGGCCAAAGGGTATAAATATGCCCCAATGACAGTAAAACTGCCATTAGCGCCGGTATGTCCTGCTTGCAGGACATAGTTTGCAGCATTCTAGAAGGGTTTTTTCTTTGCCAAGGCCATCCCCGGATTAAAAGCTTACAAGACTGGACCCCCAGCAGAGCAGGTAAGTATGTTTTTATTACTTTTTTAATGTACATTTGGGCATTTTTTGCAAATTTTTTGTGAGGGCACTAAAATAATTTTTTTTTTATTATGGGGACATGAATATGGCGCAGCGGGCCCTGGTAGGCAGTACATGCTGGCGTTTCCAAGTGCCAGCATACTCTGGTATCCATGGGCATGCTGGTGCTTGTAGTTCTGTAGTTATTTATTTATTTTACTCATTGCAGAGGGGGAGGACAGGTGGGAAGGGGTTTATTTTTGTAAAAAAAGTTTTGTTTTTTTTACTGTGTATTTTGTTTTTAACTAATTACCTTTTTTTTGGCAGCTCCAGTGGAGCTGCTCCTTACACTTACACCATCCCAGGGATGGTGTAAGCGTAGGGCTTGTTAAGCAGCCACCGGACAGCACTGCATGCAATATTTAAATGAGAAAAATGCCCCTTTTCCCATTTAAATATCAGGTGCAGGCCAGTCAGATGTGATCACAGACGCATAGGCGGTATAGGCGGCCGCCTAGGGCCTTGCAGGTCAGGGGTCCCTAGAGAGCTCCGTGCCTGTTCCAGTCTGTCACCCGCCAGGCTTGCATGTGTGTAGTATGGGCCCCGCGTAAGCCCTTTTCTTCCCGGACACTGTATTGTCACATACACTGCTGCGTCCAGGCACTGTGTATGTGTTGCTATGGCAACATAGCGCCATTTTCAGCATGAAATGCCCACGTAAAAATAAGGCAGGTTGAGGCACTCGTAAATCTCAGAAAACCCGTCTGTGTGAGGGGAGTGCCAGGGGTGTTGCCTTGCAACGTCCATGCAAATAATTGTGAACTTTTCTTGGATGGATTTCTGAATACAGCCCTATTTCCAGTAATTATCCCACATCAGTGGCAAATGTAGAATTTTGAAAGGAGGGTTTTTAATGTAAGTAATATACGAAGGCTATATTAGGTGTATAATACATGCAGGGTATATAAGGGATCTGAACAAGGAACACTACATAAAGTACATGTGGCAATATATTAGGTGTCTCATTATGGCACATACTATAATATGGGATATATATATATATATATTAGGCTTTGGGACTGACACACTATATACAATATATAGTATACCATTCCCAGCCCCTATTATATCATTTTTAGACCTATAATATTTGCTATTATATTATAATATGTTTCAATCCCAGACCCATAATATGTCCCGTTATTTTATAGTATGTGCCAATCCCAGACCCAAAATATATCCCCTTATATTATAGTATGTCCCAATTCCAAACTGTGGTGGGGTTACTCATGAAGCCACACACCCCTATTTAAACCCCTTTACAGTTGATAAGCCATGCCCCTTACCGTAACCAGCAAAGCCATGCCCCTTTTTTCAGATTTTCTGGGTTTTTTTCGGCTTTTTTTCCCAAAATGTTTTTTTTAAATATTCATTCTGGATGTGCCACTGCACATTATTCACACCTGTTAGCAATAGATGGGTTTGCATAAATAATTCGTTCACCAGTAGTTTCCTGTGTGTCCAGACCCGATTCCATCCAGTTATTGTCCTGGGCTCTACATAGCTCCCTGCACATCACGGCACTTTAACATCACACCCCTTTTTAAACCCCTGTACAGTTGATAAGCCATGCCCCTTACCGTAACCAGCAAAGCCATGCCCCTTTTTCAGATTTTCTGTTTTTTTTTCCAAAATGTTTTTTTTTTATATTCATTCTGGATGTGCCACTGCACATTATTCACACCTGTTAACACTAGATGGGATTGCATAAATAATTCATTCACCAGTAGTTTCCTGTGTGTCCAGACCCGATTCCATCCAGTTATTGTCCTGGGCTCTACATAGCTCCCTGCACATCTCGGCACTTTAACATCACACTCTGGTATGAAGTTTGAGTCATTTGTTTATTTATTTGTTCTTTGCAGATACTTTTATATGTTCACTTTTTTTTAACCAAATCTAAAGGAATACTAACTTGTTGGCTGGTTTTGCCAATTAATATACCTTTTTTTTCATCATATGTAAGGATAAACTGATAATCATTTGCATTAGTTCTTTGCAGGGTACTTTGTGGTTCTAAATCTGTAGATAATGTTGATGGCTATGTGCATGGAAGTATAATAAAGGGGTTGCTGTATTATTATGTCCTTTATTACTTTACAAAACCTCTCACAATCCTGATGACTGTGTGTAGGATTATTTTACTTATATTAAGTAGTTTAAAGACCATGAGCTACAGGGAATGCCTCAGGATGGCTTAAACAATTGTGCTTCAATTTGTAAACCAGTATGTATTTGATTCTTTAGAAAATAGTCCTGAATAAGCTGCCAATAAAGATTCAACACAATGGTTAAAATAATCACTTGGAATTCTGTAACAGAGCTTGAATACAGTTTCATCAACTACAACATGTAAAACTTGCAGTCCAAGGGCCTAAAGCATTTCTTTTGTTACCCCATTTAACTATGTAGACCACTGTGTTAAATGCAGGGACAACACGAAGCAGGGCCGGCGATCATGGCTGAAAAGGGGTGCCTGCTTTCAATTGCCATGCCAGTTACACTGAACTGCTGATGGCAAACCTCCTTTTCAACTGTCCTGTATAACAGCTGCATCGGCCATTAGCAGGAAACAGAGGGCTCCATTTACTATTACGCCCACTGTGAGCGTTATTATTCAATTCAAGGCTCACTGCACCTCGCAGCGAGCCTTGCACCTGTTTTCGTGAAATTTACTATTTCTTACCTGTCCGGAGAGGTCCCACGATAATCCGCGGGACTTTAGCCGGCATCGGGCGGCGTCGCTCGGAGCAGAAGTGCCCACACATGCGCAGTAGCTGCCTTTTGGGACTTAAAAACTTTTATGTACCAAAAGGCAAGCAACACTGCACATGCGTGGGACTCCGAGGCAGAAGTGACGCCGGGACAGGTAAGAAAACTGTTTATTTTGTATTGTTATTTGTCCATAAATAAAATCATGGAACTTGTGGCAGGCAAACACCAACGCTAAAAGCTCCTTTTCGATTTGTGCATAGCGAGATTCTGTCTCAGTCAGCGCTCTGGAATGAAACGCAATCGGTCTACCCTTTTGTAGGCACACGGCACCCAGCCCGTGCTGTGAGGCATCTGCGGAGATTACCACCGGTAAGTGTACGTTAAAGTATTGCAACACAGGAGGACTGGTGAGTTTGCATTTCAAATTTGACACTGCAGCTTGGTGTTGTTCCAACCAGCACCATTGTGCATCTTGGTGTAGCAGCTGCCGCAGGGGTGCTGTGATCTCACTGTAATTTTGGATGAATTTTGACAAGTAATTTGTCATTCCTAAGAAACGTTGAAGACTCAGCTTGTCCACCGGTGGAGGCATTTGCTGAATGGCCGCTGTCTTATCAGGGTCAGGTTTAACACCTTGGTCTGTGAGTAGGTGCCCGACATATGAAACTTCCGACACCCTGAATCTGCATTTGTCTGGGTTGAGCTTTAAATTGATGGCACGGATTCTTTCTAGTACCTGACGAAGACGCTCATCATGTTCTTGCATGTTGCGCCCCCAGATGAGTATGTCGTCAACTATTATTTCACACGGGTACCCAGCAAACAGTTGCTCCATGCTCCGCTGAAATACCTCACTGCCAGTAGTGAGCCCGTATGGCATGCGTAGGAAGGCGTACCTCCCGGCAGGTGTCATGAAGGCGGTGAGGAGTGACGATGCTTTGTCTAATTGAATTTGCCAGAATCCACATTTGGCATCTAATGTGCTGAAGATTTTTGCTTCTGGCATGTCCGCAATGACTTGTTCTACGGTCCTTAATGGGTGCCTGGGTCTTAGTAAGGCTTTATTGAGATGTACAGGGTCTATGCATATCCTGACAGTGCCATCTTTTTTTACTGCTGCTACCATTGCAGAAACCCACTGTGTCTCTTCCTCAAGGGGGGTTATGACACCAAGTGCAGTCATGCGCTTCAACTCAGCTATGACTCCATCCTTCATGGCAACTGGGACACGCCGGGGTGCACAAACTGTAGGAGTAATGGATTCATCCGATCGCATGTGGTAGATGACAGGTAGTTTGCCAATAGTGTCAGTGGTGAATAGGTCCTTGAATTCATGAAACTCTGGGGGTTCTTGCTGTATCATGTGTACTTCAGGCCCAAGATGTATTAATCCCAGGCGCATACTATCGGGCAGTCCAAGTAGCGGTCTGACGTCAGCCTTCACTATATGGAATAGTAACGGTGCACACGTGTAATCTATCATGGCAGTACCTATGGTTTTAATGATTTGGCCCCCATAAGCCACTAAGTTTACAGCCTCTATGTAACGTATGTAACGTTGCCTTGGACATTACATTACATTACATTACATTTGGCACCAGTGTCAATTTTAATCTTCAGTGTGTTGCCACTATTCATGTCACGAAGGGTGGTAAAAATCTCTCCTTTTCTTGTGATAAGATCCACACTTTCACAGTATATGGTATCAGCGTTGTGTGATGTCAACTCCGTCTCCACATGATTTACTCTATGTGTTTGCCTCCCTTCCTGTACTGAATGCGGCTCGCTGTGTGGCAAGGCACGTCTGGATCTACAACATTTTGCAAAGTGGTTGGGCTTGTTGCAGTTGTTACAGCGCTTGTTAAATGCAGGGCACATTTCCCGTGTAGGTTCATGGCGCCCCCCACAGTTGTAACACGACCTGTGTTGCGGTTGTGCTTGCTGTACACTGCATATTGCAGCCTCCTTCCGTAACTCCTTTGTGCCCCTTTCAGATTGCTCATGAAGCATGCAGATGCAAATGGCAGAGTCCAAAGTTAGATCCTTCTCCCGCAGTAACTGCGCGCGCACCACGACACTATGGGTGCCACACACAATGCGGTCCCTGATCAGTTCATTGGTTATGGCACCAAAATTGCTAACAGCTTCAAAGTGGACACATAGGCTTGTACATTTTCCACCATTCTCTGATTAGTGGTATTAAATGTGTGTCTATCCATTATAACATTCTTAACAGGTAAACAGATTTCTTCAAACTTCTGAAGCAGTGTGTCTGGGTCCTCCTTGCTTTCATCCTCTGCATATATGAATGTGTCTGCTTTAATAACTGCCTCTGCACCAGCCAGATTGAGCAATGTGTATGCTTGTACCTTTTGTGACTTGTCAGACAGTCCAGCAATGCGGTACACTTCCCATTCTCTCCTGAACTGCACCCATCTGTCAGCTATATTCTCATCAAACACAAGGGGATCGATGCGGCGTAGTCCTTGAGCCATGGTATCCCACTTCTGTCACCATGTAGATGTGTGGTAAATCAGGAAAGACTCACAGACTCAGAGTTAGGTGAAACAGCTTTTACTCTCCTACCATCCAGCATACTACTCCTGAGCAGTAAACAACTTCCCCAGCATGCATTGCCCAGCCCAGAGTCATATCCTGTATGGTCCTAGCAGGATACACATTTACAGGAGTCTTAGGGTCAGGCTGCAGGGAGGGGATACTTAGGGTCAGTTTTAGGGTTAGGCTGTGGAGAGAATAGGCTTAGGGTTATGTAAGGGGAGGGTTAGGGTAATGTAAGGGGAGGTTTAAGGTAAGGACTAGGCATCTTCGTCCTGGGGATGATTGATTGCTTCTCCTGGGTGAGGCAGAAGCAATCTATTTGAGAGCCAGTTTGAAAAAGGCCACACCCTTGAAATTGTTAATTCTCAGATCTATTGGTCAAATTACTAAATGGTGAAGTGTAATTCCGATATTAGATATGACTGTACATACGGATGGCTTATAGTTGTTCAAGTCTTTGTGATTTTTGATGGTCAGTACACTCAAATTTATTTGTCTAGAATCTAATTCATGAACTATTAGTATGCGGTTATTATATATATATATTTTTTTTATTGACTGTTTTTATGATTATTACATTGTTTATGTAGTGACACATGTTTTATGTATTATTCATGAGAGAAACCTAACACACTGTTCTAGATTGTTTATTGTTTTTGTTTTCTCTAAGGTGAAACAATTAGCATGGTTGTATTTTCTTAATGGGAATTCATCACGCAAAATAATGCATTTTGTGCTACTTGATGTAACATTTGAAGGTCCCATTCTGTGAGCATATGGGGCTTACACCTTGCTGTGTACATGCATTTTTGCTTCCAGTTTGCACTAGCGTTTTTTTTATACCATTGCTACCCAACCTTTAGCTATATTAAAGAGTGGATTTTTGCAGTCTCTGTCAGTGATTTTTTTAAACCTACACTTCCATACACTACTGTCCGCATCTATTGAGGGAAAGCAGAGTTTCAACATAGAAGAGCTTTGCACTTGACAGCTTGTTCTTTTAAAGGATTGACATTATTAAAAAATTCCATAAGGACTAACTTGCCCAGAGATTCCTGGCAATGATATCCTATGTAGTTACTAACTTCTGCATGATTAGAAGACAGAAGTCAGAAACAGCATCCACCATGAAGAACAGATGTCATCAAAATCGCATATTAAATAAGGTTCACATTTTGGCTAATGTTAGGGTAATGTAAGAATAGAGGGCTCATTAACAAAGCCATGAGAGAGAATTTTCTTGCTTTTCATTCCAAAATAAATTAGATTTTGTTGTACTTTAGCTCATGTAAGCAAAAAACATTGTTAGAATATTGTTCAACATTCATTGTGCTATCTTAACATTTTTTATTTAATCAACTAATTTTGGTATTAGTGATTAATAAATTCACATGCTTAGACAAAAAATTTTCCTTATTTCAGTCACTATTACCAACCCCGTGTTTTGGTTCTGGTTTTGCCTTTAAATCTTCGTCGTGTTTTGGTTCTGGTTTTGCCCCAATAACCCTTAAATGTTTTGGTTTTGGATCTGTATTTTTTTTTCATTGATAAAAAAAAAGTAATGTAATTTTTATGTATATTTGCTCCTACTTATTTATATGAATAACATTCATATACAGTCATTCTCAGTCAATTGGGCCACTTCAAAGCTCACAAGACTGAGGTTGGTATATGCTACCATATATTGTCTATTGGTGGTCCAGTGAGCAGACTGGGTATTATGGTCATTGGCCACATAAGTAAAATTAAAAATCTGCCCAAGATTAAGTATATTATCTGGTCTAATGTGGTCATCAGATCATATATTAATTTTCTTCAAAATGTTTTAAAAGTAATTTTAAAAAATAGACCATTTCATTAGACTTCATTAGCCAGATTTCAAAAGCCCACCTCTTTATCTTTAGCTTGGTCATCCTTTTCCTTTTTTTATGATTTAAATAGGCATAAAAAATGCTTCTCGTTTTTTTTGGATAAGATCAATGATAAAAAATGTTCTTGTGCGTTTTGTCCAAAATCAAATTGCCTTCAAAAATTAAATTAGGGAAATCACTTGCTACCACAGAAGATAGTGGCCTATATGTGGCGCTAGGGGTTGTTTGATAAATTTCAGGTGCACATAGGGCACAGGCAATATTAGGTAGTTGGGGCACTAGGCCCCTGCAGAACAGAGCATTAGGCTTTATATATTGAATTTAGGACACCAGGTTCTTGGTGTAGCAGAGTACTAGGCTCTGGGTAGTTGTTAGGGTTGGACATTAGGCACATGTTTGTTAGTGGGCATCGGGAGCTTATTAGGCTCTAGACCTTGTTATCAAGTTGGGCGCTAGGCTCATGTTTGGTTGGTGGGCACTAGGTTTACAGTAGGGGAATAGGCAACAGAACAGACCAGAGGATGATAGGCCCTATATATACTGCAGGGAGCAATAGGGTCTGGAAGTGGACAGAGCAGCGCCAGGAGGTCATTAGGTAGAAGGCAGGAAGCGGTACTCAAAGGGTAATTTTTCTCTTGTAGGTATGATGTCTGAAAGTGAGAATATTGCCCTCTAAAAATGTAATGAGGCCCTTCCTGTACGGGCTTTGGATGTACCTGACACATGCTCCTACAAGAAGGCATACTGAGACGAAGCAACCTAAGAAAGAAGATGCAGCACAGAGGTGTGTTGAGGACTGAGTCTGTGAAGCTTGTGCTCATTATGGCCACGGTAAATGTTAGGAGCTTCCTCAGAGTCATTGGGAATGCTCTAAAAATGACAGCTTGAACAATCACTATAAAAAAAATTTGTAATTATGGAACACATGACCCTTTCACTAAAGCTGATCCTGATCAAGTGTCCAGTAGTGACCCCTTTTATTCTGAGTTGGCAGGATAAGAATCATGATCATTTGACTTTGCGAATTGACCCGAAAAATACACCATCCCAGAAAATAAATTGCATGAAATGCAGCAAGTTTTAAACATTGGCCTGGACCCAAGACACACTATGCATTGAAAGAGGCTTTGAAAAAGACATTGGAAAAGTCTCTGGGGTTATTTGATAAATTCAAGCTCAAATTACCATTTTATACTTTCACTGAAGCTAATCCTGATCAAGATGTACAGTTTGTCGCAGAAGTGACTCCTCCTATTCTCAGTTGGCAGAATGAGCATCCTTCTCTTTTCTCTAATAATTAGAAAAATCGAATCCAACAGTACACAAAGAAAAAAAATCATTATCTACCTTGAAATAGCAAGCATTAGGCCATGACAAAGGATTTCAGTTAGAGTAACAGAATGACACCAATTGAGCAAGGTAAAGCAATAGTTGTGCAACATATATCCTTGAACCCTGCCACCCACCCTTATGTTGAACATGCACAGTTTGACAAACCAGGAACCTCAACCACACAGGGATATCGCTGTGGCTTAAGTGCTTGGTTCGTATTGGCTCCCATAAAGAAAACAATTTTTTTAAAATAAACTAAAGAAGAAAAAAACACCAATGGCCAGATTTACTAAGCTGCGGGTTTGGAAAAGTGGAGCTGTTGCCTATGGCAACCATTTAGATTCTAGCTCTCACTTTCTTTTTAGAGAATGTCACCTAAATTCTGATTGGTTGCTATGGGCAACATCTCCACTTTTCCAAACCCGCAGCTTAGTAAATCTGGCCACTGGTGTTATTTCTGCATGGCTTTGGACTTAAACTTAACATGGCAGCTGTCATACTTGGTTCCTCTAGCAAAGGTTTGTTCCACAGGCAATTGTTATTTGAAAAGTATAGTCTTCTTGGTCCCCTTCTGTGATGAGGATTCACCCCGCAGAAGCAGCAGTAGCACCAAACCTTTCACTCATGGATTCCTCAAGGGAGTCACTTCGTCTTAAGAAATTCAATGCAGGACTAACCTTCATCACTAATGATAATATTGTAGATGAATGTATTGCTAAAACATATTTTAAAGAATTGGATAGCCATTTAGCATGGACTCTCTTCAAATGACATAAAAGTGAGGAGGTGTCTAGATGTTTTATGTCCTTGTCTCTACTGATTTTGGCGCTACAAATGGCACAGATGCCTTGACAACTGTTGTCAGGATTTGGGTAAAAATATTTCCAAACAGAGGAGGTGGATTTTTTGGTTCTTTGTCCAGGCATAAAAATGCGCTTAAGCTTGATAGTACTGTCAAAATCAGCTTTGCAAAAATGATCACAACCAAGTGGAAGAATCCCAGATTACGCTCCTCACAGAGTTTCCCCAGCAATGGAACATACAAACATTAGAGAGAGAGTATTAAGTTTCACAAACTTTAATACATAAAAAACAAATATGCATAACAAGCAAGTTCATGCACAATAAAAAACAAATTCATGCACAATAAAAATTAAAAGGAAAGCGGATGGGTGCATCCATCTGCTTTCCTTTTAATGTTTTTATTGTGCATGAATTGTTTTTTTTATTGTGCATGAATAGCAAGGAGAGGTAACTACCTATTGAACTAAAGGGAAAATAAAGTAACTGGTTAAGAGAAATGTTTTCATAGACCTATTAACTGTCGTGAGCCTAATATCTGTACCTCTATTGTATATTATTTGTTTGTATGTTCCATTTTTGGGGAAACTCTGTGAGGAGCGTAATCTGGGATTCTTCCACATGGTTGGGATCATTTTTGCAAAGCTGATTTTGACCATACTATCAAGCTTCTATGAGACTTATGTGACAGCGCTGCAGCGATTTAAAGTGATACATTTGTTTCTGTTTTCTCTTTGGTGTATTGTGGAACACCTTATTTTAATTGTAGCAGCTGCAGTCTGCTTTCAGCGCTGGGTAAAGAGCTTTTTTATATTTCCATAGCAATGCGTTTATCACATGCACAAACTGTTACCACCAAAGTCTGACTTTCTTCGACACAAACAAAATCATCCTCCACATTGCTATTCACTTGTTATCTGACACCATCATTATTGTCATCATTATAATTAGTGTCAGATACACAATGAGCCCCCTTATACTGTTACTGTTTTTCTACTACTTGCACTGTGGCGGCAATCACCCTGCCAACGAATGCCGTCAGCAGTTTCCCNNAATGCCGTCAGCAGGTTCCCTGGACAGGACGAGGTCAGACGGTACCAAGAGGGTCTCAGCAAGGCTCATATCCTGTCATATTTGAAGCTATGTTGTCGTGGTTAAAGGAACACGCTGAATTTTTGCATGCTGGTTTTTGTTTGGTTTTAAGTTACCTGTTTTGGCCCAGTCAGTGCTGCTTGCCAGCAGAATTTAAAATCAGTAAGGTAATTTCCTGATATTTTAGAGCAAAAAATAATGAAGGAGACTAGGTGAGGCAGAATCGCTGTCCCCTTTGCCCATCCACCTATTTCGGGTCTAGTAAATTCCCCAGTTGGTGTAGTGCCTAAAAGGACACCTGGTAAATTTCAGCTGATCCAGCATTTGTCTTACCTGGAGGGTGGGTCGGTGGATGACGCCATCGATCCTGTGCATTGCATAGTTGTCTATTAGTCGCTCGAGGAAGCATTGGGCATAGTACAATCATGTGGCAAAGGTGCTCGATGGCTAAGCTGGATATTGAAACCACTTTCCGTTTGCTGCCATTATACCCGGAATCCTTTAGGTTCATGGGGTTTTGCATGCCGCAACGTTTCTTTGTTGATTGTTGCTTGCCCATGGGTTGCCCATGCACTATTCTGCGCTTTTAAAAAATATATATTTGCTTTCTTCATTGGTGTGTGCAGGTGGGGGGCAAACACGTTTGTAGTGCTTACTTTCTGGATGTTTTCCTTTTCATTGGCCCAGCTGCATCCGAGGATTGTGCCCAAGCATTGTTCTTCAAAGGCATTGTTTTCCCACTTTGGAGTTCCAATTGCAGCGAAAAAAACTGAGAATCCAATGACTTGCTTGGTGTAGGTATTGAGATTGAAAAGGTGGATTGTTTCTGCTTCCAGTGGATAAGGTGAATTGATTGCAGGAGATGCTGTTGGAAGCACAAGGGAGGCGGAATATCATCCTCAAGAAGGTGCAGTCCCTGCCGGGGCTGTTAAGCTTTGAGTGCAAAGTTAAACCTATGGTGGAATAACGTTTGCCGTTGCTTGGAGTGTGCGACCGCCGACGTGCGTCTTTTTCATTATTTCGGAACAATGTCCCAGGAGATTCGCGATGATATGGTGATGTGGTCATGCTTCTTGGAGGATTTTAATGGGGCACGGATTTGGAAAAATGCCGGTGGCATCAAGCTTCGAAGTGAAGCTTGATACGGATGCGGCTGGGTCAACAGAACATTTTGTTTTGTTCGACAATTTTGGGGTGGTTCAGGCCAGTCCAGGCTCATCTCCACTGGTGATTAGGATGTTACGTTTCCTAGTTCTGAAAAGTTTAAAATTTAATATAACGTTTAGGGCCAGGCAAGTCCCAGGGGTCAAGAACAAAATTGCAGACACATTGTCTCGTTTTGAGTGGTCCCGATTTAGGGAGCTGGCACTGGGGACTCAGGCTCATGGTTTGTCATGTCCTTTACAGCTGTGGCTCCCTGGCCCAGGCAACTTTGCAAGCCTACAGGCGGGCATGGGCTGAATGGGTCCAATACAAAATAGGACAGGAGAGGGGAGGTAAGTCAGATATCGACTTTTTATTGGAATGGTTATGTTGGGAGTTTCAAGCAGACAGGTCCAAGACTAACATGACATCTAGTTTGGTGGGGATTACCTATTTTTCAGTAGTTTACAGTGGTCTCAACCGTCTTAACCAAGACCAGAAGATATCGGGAGACCTATTGGGTTGGGATTGCTAGAGCAGTTGCTGGCTTCAGTAACCACTATGGAATTTGAGGGCAGCTTGTTTCAAGTGGCTATCTCTTGGGTGTGCTTTGGTGCCTTCAGAATTAGTGAGCTGGTGGCATCTGGGAAGATGGTCATCAACTCAGGGATGTTGGATAGGAATGTGTTTATCAGAGATGACTCAGTGGCTTGTAAAGAGCACAGATCAAAAACGTATCAAGTAGGCCAGGGGCGCTAGGTTTTTCTTGCTTCTCAGGGGAATAAGCATATTTGCCAGGCTAATCGCTTTGGCTAATCATTATATGTCATGGGGTCTAAGAGAGGCACCAACTGGCTAGCCCATGAGGATGGGCATCCATTAATCAAGTACCAATTTGGATTTGTTTTTAAAAGATGTATAGTTTAAGTGCTAGGTTAAGGGGTTAACCGAGCCCTGGTCCCCTATGATTAGCCACTTGCCTTCGGGGTTCACGGGGGGATTTTCTCCTGTTTTTTCCTTCCAGAAAGTGGCAGTAGCAGTGAAGGGTCAGCAACAAAGATTTTTAATGGGGGGAAGTGGGGGGAACTGTCTGGCAACAAACATGACCCGGGAGCAATTCGAGGACATCATACACTTGCGGCTGGGTCCTGTAGGATCTGCCACCTTCCAGGTGTTGGGGTGTGCAGTTTGAGCGGGATAAAAAACAGTGTTCTTGCTGGAAGACTGGTCTTGAGGGGACGCCATGGTTATAAGAGCTATGATTTTTGGGTGGTTTTTGTTGAGGGGAGTGTGCTGAACCTCCCATTTGCTCTTGGGCCACTTAGTCACTTCTGGATACCAAATTGGCTAAATAATCACAAGGGATTGCCTTATAAAACCTCACAAATACACCAGAACAGTACTCCTGACCAATTACAAAGGTGCTGGCAAATAATGAGAGATTTTAGGATGCAGAATCTAAAAGCGCGAGTGAGGTTGCCTGCTGCCTGGTACGGACCAGCCTTATACCAAGCTGCAGTGGATCTTCTTGAGAAAGGAATTATAACTCCCTTTTGTCTTTCCTCTATACCCTGGCATGCTGTGAGTACAAGTGTGTTTTTTTTCTTTGACAACTATTGAGCATCAATGCTACATCCCTGGGACTGTCACCATATTTCAAAGCCAGAAAATCTTTACGATACATGCCTCTCCTAGTATCCATACCCTGACTAATACACTGACATTTACTAAAGTAATATTGGGAAATCAAGTGGCTGTGTATAATTGCCTAATTTCTTGAAACAACAGTGTGCTCTGCTCGATATGCTGCAACCTACTTTACTACTGATCCCATTAGCACCTGTTACTACACTTACTGAATAATTTATTCTATTTTCTGCTTGGGAATCCTTACCGCTATGTTTCTTTACAACCTGTACTACCTTACACCAATTTGGTTCTGCTAGACTGGACAGAGATGGAGAAACACAACTATGCAGTGACAGCTGCTGCCAGATTATAAAGATTCCAGAGACACTTTACTATCAGATCCCAATCAGCACCTGCACCAAGTCCCCTGACTCCAGAATCTATGGAGGGTGACTTCCCCCACCCTACTGATGACTTCCCAACTCTGAAGCATGTGCTCCTAGCAATAATATCATGTGAAAAACGGCTGGTGGATAAAATGGGAGAAGTTCAAGTTGATATTTTGCTGTTGTGACAGGACTTACAGTGAACAAGGGAGAGAGCGGGAGAGGTTGAGCACAGAGTCTTAGCTCTGGAAGATACTTAAATGTGATGTTGCAGAACTGAAGGAAAAATATTGATCATGCAAATCCAAACTATCCAACCTCGAGGGGAAGCTAAGTAGAAACAATTTATGCTTCGTTGGTCTTCTGGAATGCATAGAAAGTCAACAACTGGAGAACTTTCTGGATAACTTACTGCTAAAAGAATTCGGCAAAGATGCTTTTTCCTTCCCATTTTGCAGTGGAGAGGGCACACAGGATTCTGCCACATCCCAATGTGCCTGGTGTTGCCCCACACATATTCATAGCGGAATTCCTGCACTATAAAGATCGCGACGCCATCCTTCGTCTTCTGAGACAACATTGACCTCTCAAGATCGACAACACTACCTTATCAGCATTTCCAGACTATGCTCAGGAAAAAGCAAGGCTCAATTCACACAAATCCAACGAAAGTTACGGGATCTTCAACTGCCCCACTCCATCCTGTTCCCAGCTAAGCTGAGGGTGGTGGTGAATGGATAGTCTCTCTTCTTCTTGACTCCACAGGAACCAGAAGATTGGCTGGAGCACAATCAGCGTCGATGACCTTCACAGCTGCAATAATAATTAGCGGAAAGCTATCACCACAGCTCAACAACATACTACCCTTGGACTAATTGCACAAGAGATGGCTAAGTTCTCACTTTGATCATTCTAAAGCTAGTATAACTAAGTAGGGGGTCACATACTTTTCTCCATACTAAATGTAGCAGACTTTCCTAGATTAAAAATCACAGCGCCTAGTGTTTTTCTTATTCTTTTTCGAGGCGTAGGGGGGCATAGGTTCAGGAAAGGGAGGGTGTTTGTGAGTTTAGGTATACTCTAGTTTAAAAGGGTATATGGAGTGGGTTAAGAATTGGGAATGGTTATATATGTTCCTTATGTATGTACATTTTTATATTTACTGTTTTGATGTTTGTGTGTCATTTACTATCTGCTTTACATTTGACAGCAATGAAACAAAGACTAATGGTGTCAGCAGTTGAGCATTCCTTGTTTCCCATGTATACACACAAAATGGAAGTTACTCAATCAATTTATAGGTAAATGCAAGAAGGAGCATGAAAGGCCAGAGTAATCTGCTAGCAACAGAAACAAAGTAAAGGAAATGCCCCAGCAACACTGCCATTAACCAGTAACAGACTATACCGTTCTATCTGTAAAATAAAATGCAGAAACGTCCATTATACATATTTGCGCAAATATATGATAAGCCACCAGCCACCGTCAAGGCTTTTCTGCATATGGTGGTCCTAACGCTAACAATGAGAGTCCCAATGTTGGGTCTTATATACATTTATTTGTTTGTCTGTTAGAGATTCACCTTGTAGGGGGTTCTAGCTATGAAGCTCCAGTGAGTGGGCTGGACTTACTATTCCACTTTCTCTATTATTGTGACAGTCCCATCACAACCACCAAACTCAAATTGTTGTTCTCAAAACATAACCAATACATACATGCAGTCTCTTGTGGCACTTGCTTAGACTGGCTATGTCACGAACTGCAAGGAATGGTGGGACCTGTCCCGGGTTTCCAGGGAATTAACAGACGAGCAGTAGAGTGAAGTATAATTAGCGATTTTTAATAATGATGGTTGCACAAGACAGAGTAAATGGTAGTGGAATAGAGTGAGGGGTATGTCCAGAGAGTAGCAGATTTGTGGCCGGACTATGCCGGACTAGAGTGCAAAGTTCAGGATAGCTTGGTAGCTTGCTAACTGGATAACAGGGTGGCTGGATCAGAACTGAAGTCAGAAGCAAACTGTACCAGGACTGGAGTGAAGAAAATGCAGGGATGCGCCGGATTGGCGTGCAGGGTTGAGCTGGACTGGCGTGAAGACAGGACCGGAGTGAAGACAGGACCAGGTTGCGCCGGATTGGCGTGCTGGGTTGTGCCGGAGTGGCGTGAAGACAGGACCGGACTGGCGTGAAGACAGGACCAGGTTGCGCCGGATTGGCGTGCTGGGTTGCGCCGGACTGGCGTACTGGATCGCAAGGCTACTGGACCGGACAGCGAGGACCACGGTAACTGGAACCAGAAAAGGACCCAGGACAGTGGAACCGGGACAGCAGGACCAGGATGATGAGACCAGGACAGCAGAACCAGGACAGCAGGACCAGGGCTTGAGACCAGGACGGCAGGACCAGGGCTTGAGACCAGGACA